>JASDQU010373231.1:40094-60408 GCA_032191745.1 Picea mariana
ACCAATGAATGTTTTGAGCGACATTCATCGGTGTTGTGCCAAGGGATTTTTTGGAAGTTGCACCACTTTCTAGTGTCCTTCTTCATCTTCTCATTGCTCTTCTTTTCCTGTGGCTTGGACTAGTTGTATTGAGGTTTTTTGTTCTATGAGTTATGGATTCCTTTACTAAACTTTTTTTACTTTGTATTTGTAGACCCTAACTCCTTATTCTGCTGCTTAAATTTCTTCTTGATTTTGACAACATATATATAAGGGTCTCCCGGTGATGAGATGTCTGAAAACTCCATTTTGGTTTAGATGTACCTTTGTAGAGCCTTATGGTATTTCAGAACCAGGTGTCACTCAAAGTATTTGATACCCAACTTGGTGGAAAAGGTATGGAAGGTATTTTTGAACTCCAACACTGTTTGGTCCTGCTTTTGATGCGGCATGGCACATCTCATGTACTAGTCATCATAGTTTCCCACAGGGTAATATTTCTCCTTGACCACATCTATAAAAAAATCCCAAGTGGGATTGGCCCCAAATATTCTACACTCCTTTGTGGAACTTTGTTCCCAGTAAGTTTCCCACTAATGTTTGACATGGGGAAGGTCCTTAAGGAGAACAAATGTGATTTTTTCTATCAAAAAAATTGTGAACAAATAAATCATTGTTGGGCCCTTCATTTTTGGATTAGGACTTGTGCGCGTTTTGACTGAGCACGAGTTGCACAAGCTTCAACAGAGGCTTGACATCAGAACTAGAAAGAGTAACAGAAAGAAGTTTCAAAAGTCAACGCAACGCCAACTAAGCAACAAACGACTGTAATAGAACAAGAAATCATGAAAGACGAGAAGGAAGACACAACCCCACATATACATAGTAATGAACATAATTGTAGAGAAGGGGATCAGTTGTTGACTAATTGTTGTTGTTGGTCAGTCAAGTCGTGAGTCTGTAATGAATTTGTTCTATCAGTTTGAGAGTTGGAGCTTTGCAATAGGAGTTTAGAGTGAAGAGTATGTGCACTACACTATGGTGTAATTCTAACTCTGTGATCACGGAAATATTCCAAAGATAATATGAAGAAGGACCTAAAATTTCAAATATGGTGTATCTCCATGCGTTTCTTATGCATTTAACATTTATTTATTGTATGTAAGCTCTATCTGATGATTCTAGATTTAAATGCTTGTTCACAAAGTAAGTAGGTTCGATTCTTTCACATGCATGGTTCAGATCTGTTCATGTCTCTTACGCAAGATCAAGAATGAGTCCTGAAGGCCCTATGGGTCCTCTTAAGTATTTTCCCTACCCTTCCCTATATATTTGTCTCATCAGCGCTTCGGGTGAGACTTATTCTCTTCGGAGGAGATGAAAATGCCAACGCTCTAGACTAAATGGTACCTTTTGTTGGTAACCTGAGAATGACCCTGGTCTGATCAAACTTGCTCCAACAAAATGGTTTCGTTGCTGGGAACTGCGTCAAAAAGGAACCTGTAGGGAGAATGCTTCCACCGATCTATATATTTGGTATTGATCGATGGTGGGAGAGAAACTGTGATGCATTCATATGGAAAGAAGTGAAACTAAAGGTAAAATTGGTGGAAAACACTCGCGAAGCAATCTTTTACTCAAAAATATCGAGCGACCAGTACGATATTTTCTGGGTTAAATTCTCGAAAGAATTTCTCCACTGGATAAGGAGACTCCAAGAAGCTCCAGAGTTCCAAGGAAAAGTTAAGAGGATCTACCTGTGGGATACTAAGAAGCTAGCAGCACTTTAGAGGCTGGATTGTCGAGTCACGCAAGGAGGTGATTTCTAGGTTAGCACCACCTTGGAGGGATATATCACCGAATTTGTAGCTGAGAATCACCAATATTTCTCACGAACAAAGGCAACTTTCAAGAAATATGCAAGGGGAAGGTTGTTAAGAGAAATCCCCCTATGGATTAAGGTTTTCTTAATGGATGAGGGGATGTTGAATATGTCCCTGATTGAGATGGCAGTGTAAACACCCTCTCTTGGGGTAGGGTGAGGCGGGGTGAGGGTCATGGCATGAGAGAAGGGAAGGCTTATTTGACAAATGGGGGAGGGAAGCAGCAAGAAATGGACTTAAGAGATGAGAAAGACTTAGAGAGAGCCACCATAGTTGAGAAGTGGTGGTGCAACAAGATCAAGAAAGCAGAAAGATAGTCTGATAAGTTGAGGAAAGAAGGTGGATCAGGAGAAGTAGAGGAAAGAAAGAGGGAAGAATTGTAGAAGATGAGAAGACATGAATGACTAGCCAATCAAATATTAAATGAGAGAGAAGCATGGAGATAAATAAGTCCCCAAGAGGCGGGACAAGAAGGAGAATGTGCAGGCATGAGAGAGGAAGAAGTCGGCATGAATATTGGAGAATAAAGAGAATATTCAACCCCGATAACAAGAGAGATCAGGAATTTGGCTGAAGAGATCGCCCAAGTGGAAGAAAATGAGATGCCCCAGATCAAATAAAACCACCCCAAATCACCCATACCCCAAGTTCCTTATACACAAGTAGTAAGCTCGATACAACATGTAAACACCCTCTCTTGGGGTAGGGTGAGGCGGGGTGAGGGTCATGGCATGAGAGAAGGGAAGGCTTATTTGACAAATGGGGGAGGGAAGCAGCAAGAAATGGACTTAAGAGATGAGAAAGACTTAGAGAGAGCCACCATAGTTGAGAAGTGGTGGTGCAACAAGATCAAGAAAGCAGAAAGATAGTCTGATAAGTTGAGGAAAGAAGGTGGATCAGGAGAAGTAGAGGAAAGAAAGAGGGAAGAATTGTAGAAGATGAGAAGACATGAATGACTAGCCAATCAAATATTAAATGAGAGAGAAGCATGGAGATAAATAAGTCCCCAAGAGGCGGGACAAGAAGGAGAATGTGCAGGCATGAGAGAGGAAGAAGTCGGCATGAATATTGGAGAATAAAGAGAATATTCAACCCCGATAACAAGAGAGATCAGGAATTTGGCTGAAGAGATCGCCCAAGTGGAAGAAAATGAGATGCCCCAGATCAAATAAAACCACCCCAAATCACCCATACCCCAAGTTCCTTATACACAAGTAGTAAGCTCGATACTACCTTCTCGTGCTAGTTCTGTTCCAGTACAATTAATTAGTCAGTCACAGCCAGGAAGTGTGAGTACAAGGAGGATATTGGGATCCCCTGGTAGATCGCAAGTAGGACTACTAGGATTCATATTGATAGGAACAACAAGATCAATAATGGTTGGCCATGCAGGAGGTTCGATTTCCCAATACCCATAATTTTGGGGCAAGGGAGATGAAAATGTTGAGCAACATTGGTTATTGTGTGAAGCAAACTGGAGATCCAGAGGGACCCCGGATGCGAATAAGTTGGTCGAGTTACAAAATACCTTGAGAGGTCACGCTCTCAAGTGGTACATGAAGAGTATTGAACTAGGAGTTCAAGGAACACAAGGTCAAGCATTCTCACTTGGCTAGGTACGGACAAGGTTCATAACAGAATTCAAGTTATCTCAGTCAGAACAACATGCTTTGTCCAAGTTATGCAAGATCCAGTAGCAGGAAGGTAAATCAGCCTAGGAATACAACCAGAGTTTAAATATGCCATAGGGAGGTTGGCACATCCAATCCCCAAAGAACATCAGAGGGAGTGGTACATTTAGGGGTTGTCACCTCTGACTCAGATTTCACTAACACAAAAACGGATAGCCACGTTAACAGACACCTTGGAACAACCAATGAATATTGAAGCCATGGTTGGATACCCTAGGAGCCTAATAATGACTAGACCCCCAGTAGATGCAAATCTGGCACAACTACAAGGGAAGATATCAACACTTACAGAAAATATTCAAGAGCTAACAATACCGAAATCAGGACGACTGTAGGTTTGGTGCACTAGATGTTATATGGAAGGTCATATACCGAACGAATGTCTGTGAGGAAGGGGAATGGGACCCCCTCAAAATCCGATGATAACCCCACAAGGACCCTTGGGAGGAGTTTTGCAAGTATCAACGAACGTATCTTTCCATAACCCCGCCCTGTATTATGCTTTCTCAGGAGGCCAAGCAGCACCAACAACTAAGTATTTTGAAATCTGTCGAATCCATGGGCATGGGCCAAGACAGTGCCCCATCATGAAGAAATACTTGACAGTACTGAACATAATACATTGTGAATTCTTCACATATACCATGCATACTACCAATCAATGTAGGGCATTGGATGCATTAGCAGACAGATTAGACCAAACAACATTCAGGGTGAATGAAAACCTTCATAGACTAGGAAGAGGTCAAGGAGGTGGAGCCGAAGGAGAATTCAGAGGAGGAAGAAATGGGGGAAGAAGGCCAAGAAGATGCTATAATTGTGATGAGAAAGGTCACATGGAAGGAGACTGTCCTCATTCAAGGCGGCCATGTTGCTCTCACTACAGAACCAATGGGCACACAACTAAAGACTGCCCAGAGTTAATCGAAAAATGGGAGGATAGAGTACGACAAAGAGGAGCTAACCTTATCAGTTCATAAATCAATAGGGTTTCTAAGGGACAATTTCCCAACCTTAATATCATTACTCGAGGAGGAGAGAAGACAAGAGCTGATGTTGGTACTCTACCTCAAATCCATAAAGTAGCACCTAAAGAAGACATGTATGACCCTATGAAACAAAAGATATTCTTTAAATATGCCATAGAAGTATTTCAAAATTTTTCTAGCCCTGAGATGCAAGAGAAATCCTCACAGCCTATTGTTTATCCCAATATGGCGCAAGTCCCTGCTTCACCCCCTGCACCCAGAAACCCTGTAGTCATGCCAAGACAACTTGAGCAACCTCAAAATGTAGTTGACCTTTGGTTTCAATTGTTCTCTCACATTCTGGGGAATGATCAACTAATAGAAAAGTTGTGCAATGCGCTATACCTAGTTTTAGGAAACGAAGAACCCCTAAAGGCAAGAATAAGGGCTAACCTTCCTAAGAAGAGTACCCAGAGAGTGCAGCAAAGAAAAGTACGAACAAAAAAAGAATTTAGACTAGTAGCCCAGTTAGATGAATTCGAAATCAAGGACATCATGTTGGATCTAGGATCCGATGTGAACATTCTTCCTAAGAAGACCTCGAAAGACTTAGGAAAACCTAGGCTAACATATTCCCCAATTCAGTTAATAATGGAGAACCAATATTGTATCTTCTCCATCGGAAGACTGGAGAATGTGGAAATATATGTTGCGGGAGTAAAGACAGTGGATGAATTTGAATTCATTGAAATCATGGGAGATAAGGACCCCTACCCTGCACTACTTGGAACCGATTGGGATTATGAAAATTATGCAGTAATCGACTTGAAGAAAGACACCATGACCATTGAGGCCGAGGGAATGAAGGTAATTCAACCCTTGGATCCAAATGTAGGACCCAAGTATATAGAACCAATAGACAATAATATATAGGTTGAAGACTTGGACCAGTTGTACACTATAACAACTGGGACAAGAAACGATTATATAAATCCTACTATTGATGGATAAGTAAGTTGGAGAAGCATACAGTCAGCAGATAAAGACTCGGAACTAGTTTTCGACAGTTGGCAATAAGGTTCACACGAAATATTCTCAAGAAGATGTGAAACTGTCAGAGAGACAAAATGGGTTAGGACCTAACTTAGAGAACACCCAGTATACAATGGCACATTAGATCTAGACAGCTTTTTACACAACATGGAAGAAAACATAAGAGAAGACCAAAGAATCTCGGTACTACATATGGCTTTTCATAACACCCCTGCCAGATGGTGGGATAATCATAAAGTTGTATTCGGAACTTGGGATGAGGTGAAGAAAGCTATCAAGTACAGGTTGCAGAGTAAGGAGAAGCTGGAATCAGAGATGCAAATGGATATTCGAGTTGCACAACTATTCAGTGGATAATCAGATCCTAGGATACATATTGAATAGTGCATAACATAGTGGCAAGCTGCGGGGATACCATCTCACTTTTGGGTCCATGTTTTTCCCCACTACCTAGGTCCAATCCCGAAATCTTGGTTCATACATGAGGAAACCAAAAGATAGACCAGCGACTGGAAAACACTGGCAGCTCAATTTTGCAAGGACTTCTCATTTACAAGTACCCTGAGTTTGAAGTAGTCCTACAAAAGATTAAAGAATTTATTTTTACAGATAGTGGTCATAAAAAATCAAACTTAGTGGTATGCACCAAACATAGCCAAGAACTCCAGACTAATCTCTAATCACCCTCAATGGAGAAACCTATAGAATGCTATCATATTAGCAGAGATTCAAAAATCTTAGATGACCTAGAAGAATTGAGAAACCTATCCATCAAGGAGACAGACGGGAACAAAGAAATTCAAAACACCATACCCAACCAGACCAATAGTTCCTACAATCACCCAATAAAATTGTGCAAAATCAACATAGAGACTATAGAGCAACCCAAGATAGCTATGGTGGGAGACTACTGGGATGAGAAAACCAGTCAAGAAATACAGATTTTACTACAGGAATATGAGGATTTGTTCCCAAGGACCTTTTCAGAGTTAAACAAAATCAAAGGAATCATGGGAGAAATCAAGATTGAACTAAAACCAAGATCCAAGCCTGTCATACATAGACCATACCGTCATAATCCTAGAGTAAAAGAAAAGGTTAAGAAGGAGATAGACAAGATATTGGAAGCAGGTCTCATTTTTGCAATAGAAGAAGTAGAGTGGGTTAGCCCGATAGTTATTCAAAGCAAGAAAGACACAAAGGATATTAGAGTCTGTGTAGACTATAGAAGCCTCAACTTTTCCTGTGTACATGATCCTTTCCCAACACACTTTACAGACGAAGTACTTGAACAGGTTGTGAGAAAGGAAGTATACTCATTCACAGATGGATTTTCAGGATACCATCAAGTCAGAATCATTGAAGAAGACAAAAGGAAGACCACTTTCATAAAAAAATGGGGATCCTTCGCATACAATGTGATGTCATTTGGCTTGAAGAACACCCCTGCATTTTTCTCAAGGATTTTCATAGCACCTTTTAGAGAGTTCATCCACAAACTTATAGAAGTCTATATGGACGATTGGACTATATATATCCTGCTCAAGGAACATGTAGCGTTGTTGCAACTAATGTTTGACAGATGCAGAGTGTTGCAGATCTCATTGAATCTCAGAAAATGTATCTTCTATGTACCACATGGGAATTTGATAGACCATATAGTCTACTGAGAAGGAGTATTGGTAGATCCATACAAAGTTTCGGTCATTGTGAATATGCCTCCACCTACGAGTGCTAAATAGTTGCTCTCTACATTGGGACACACAAGGTATTATCGCAGATTCATCCAAAGATATGCCAACATTACGAAACCTCTGGAAAACTTACTGATAAAAGCTGAAACATTCCAATGGACTCCATAATGTAATAAATAATTTGAGACACTCAAGGAGAAACTCATCACAACACCGATTCTGATATTCCCAAATTGGGAGAACGAATTTCACGTCCATGTAGATGCTTCAAGAATTTCTTTAGGAGATATCTTAACACAACCTAGTGATGGAGCTATGGATCACCCTATCTATTTTGTGAGTCAGAAGTTGTCGCAAGAAGAGCGCAACTACACAATGACAGAGAAGGAGGGTTTAGCCATGATTTATGCTTTGCATAAATTTAGACATTATTTGTTAGGATCTCATTTTAAATTCTTTACTGACCATTCTGCATTGAAATATATAGTTAACAAACCAGTACTTGAAGGAATAATTTGTAGATGGATGCTCTTATTTCAAGAATTTTCATTTGAATTTATCATCATGCCAAGAATATGCAACGTAGGACCTGATCTACTGTCCAAGTTAGAGATAGGGGAAAGTGGTGGAGTAGTGGATGATCATCTTCTAGATGAAGAATTTTTCAAATTGAGCCCATACCGGAGTACTTGGAGGACATAGTAGTCTTCCTAAGTATAGGGGCATGTCCAGAGACATATTTCGCAACCCAAAAATGCCACATGGTTGTTAGAGTAACAGATTACTAGTTGATCACCGAACAAATGTATAAACTTGGACTAGACAACATCCTCGAATGATTGCCCTGGATCATGAAAGACAGGCCATACTCTGGGAATGCCATAGTGCGGTTGCAGGAGGCCACGTAGAAGGAAAGGCCATGGCACAAAAAATTCTCCAGGAAGGAATTTGGTAAGAAACACTCTTCAAGGATGCAAAGGTATACGCTAGATCATGTGATGTTTGTCAATGGGTGGGAAAGTCATCATGTTGAGATGAGCTACCACTACAACCAATTAGAGCTCTACAAGAATTTGAGAAATGGGCAGTTGACTTCATTGGACCAATCAACCCTATCGCCATGCATTCAAAGGCGAGGTACATCATTACCGCAACTGACTACCTTACCTGTTGGGCCAAAGAAACATTTGTATAGGACTTTTCGACAAATACTGCTACCAGATTCATTTTCGAGAATATCATTATGAGGTTCGGATGTCCCAGGAGCTTAACCAGTTACCAGGGAGCTCATTTCATTAGCAGCACTATAGAAACACTTACGACATAATTTTTAATTAAACACCAAAAGAGAAGTCCATACCACCCATAGGCCAATGGAACAATCAAGGCCTTCAATACAATTCTAGAAAGGGGGTTAACAAAGGTCTATTGCACAAACCGCAAGGACTGGGATGATAGAGTTCCTGTTGTACTATGGGCATATAGGAAAACAAAAAAAAGACTCCACAGGTATACACCGTTCCAGTTAGTTTACGGGAGAGAAGCAGTGGTGCCTGCAGAATTTATCACCCCAAGTTTATATATTACGCAAGCCACACATATGACAGAGGAGGAATTAATGGCGTAGAGGATTAAGGAATTAAAGGAACTTGAGGAAACCATATTTCTAGCAGACTTCCATCAGTTGGTTGAAAAAGAAAGACAAAAATCTTGTCATGACAGGCACATTAAGACCAAGGTATTCATGTAAGGAGACAAGGTAATAATCTACGATAATCGGTACCAGAAGCATCCTGGCAAGCTGCGCATGTACTAGTTGGAACTGTTCATAATTGCGGAGATCCAACCCTTAGGAGCAGTCAGGCTCATGCAAATATATGGTGTGTTGCGGTTAGGCTGGTTGAATGGTGCTCGCCTGAATCCCTACCTCTCTCAAAATTGAGAAAGAAGGGACTGTCTCTCTAGCCCGAAGGAGCTTGTACATTAGTAGATTTGAGTTTTCTGACATTTTTTTTAAATTTAGTTAATAAATTCCATGTGCGCAGTGTTGCGCCATGACACATAGTTCATTTTTTTGTTTATGTGTTCTTTAATACAGAATTAAAGACTCAGCAGTGCAGGACCCGAGGTATAGGAGAATCCATTAATGACAATCATCAATATTACGGGGACAACCTTTGTGGTCGGAGGGAGGACAAATCCGAGTACGATTTGAATCCATGTGCCACATGAACCCAGTCTAGTCACAGCCTTTATTTCCATTTTGGTACCCCATCTGAGGTCAGTTAAGCCATAAATATGTGTTACACAAAGATGCCCTCAAATTTCACGCCGAGATACCCACCCGTCAAATAGAAAGGTATAAAATCACCCACATCCCCTTTCCACTAACGTAAATAAGTTAACGCTAGAATTTCCCAATGGGATTTACCTTGCTAAACCATCCTGTCAGACAAATCAGATACAATCGTGTCCATACGGTCATGATCACCCACAATTATTACTAAACTTGGTCATTAATCCAAGTATAAGGCCCTAAGAACTCACTCGAGAATGTATCGTTCCAAAAGAACATAGCCATTTTCGAATTCAACACAGTGAACCAACCTATACCATTGTGAAACCCACAGTCATAACCTCATTCCTTAGCTTCCACAGAAGTGTGAATGCTCAGAGCCACAGCAAGCTGAAGCGCTATGTCTAAAGAAGTGGTTCCAGATGAGCCCTATAACCCACGAGTCGTGATCGTAGGTGATCTCAAAGGGAAGGTGGAGCATGTTAAGCTCCTCGATATTGACCTCACAGATTCAACCTTATTTCCTTAGATTCACACATATGTTTTTTGGGAGATGGATCCAGATGGAATCAGAGGTATGCAATTTGTGCCAAAATCAGAATTCATTAATTTTTTCAATTTGACCATCATGAACCTAAGAGACCTACCAGTCTTCGGTACCACTGGTGAGGTTGTGCGATGCATGAAATTTCTAATAAGAAGGGTGCATGACAAAATCCTATGGTTGGATAAGTGGTATCCAATCCATGATGAATACATCCAACATCTTACTGGACTCTCCTCCTAAGGAGAGGATGTGTTGAAAGGATTCCAAGGTCCAAGTAAGCATGGGAAAAATAAAGGTGAGCTCAGCCTGTATGAGAAATTCAACACAAAGAAGGGGGGATGCACAATGGTAATTGAACTGATCCTACCCGAGACAGTCCGGACTGGCTGTTACATCATATCCAACAATGTTATGAGATCGTACTACAAAGATGAATTCACTCTAGATGCATTATCAGTAGTTGACTTTTGCGCCAATGGAGTTGTATTTAATTGGTGCAGTTACCTGCTAGAGGAACTCCTAGTAGCATGCGAGGAAGTTCAAGAGAAGGGAGGAACCTTCACTTATGGATATCTACTTGTGGAATTCACTATGTTTAAATGGAAGCCACCTATGGCAAGATAGTCGGCGATACCAAATAAAGGGCGCATGGTGAAGATGTTCGAGCCATGGCAGTCCAGGCCAGATTTAGAGAACACAGCCTTCAATGTTGCAACATTTGCTAAGTGTTACAATGGGTTTATCGACGCAACACATAGGTTGCATATCCCACAAGAACTCATCAAATGCAATACGAGAAATATTTCTTTCAGCATGAACCGACACCATACATTTTTTTGGTCGAGACATGTGATTAGGGAAGATTTCCACATAAGGATGTTGTCATTCTATCTGGACAAGGAGGCCTTTGACAGAGAAGTCATGTCATGGCCAAGATTCAAACGCAAACTGCACAAGACATGAACACATTATATCCTACCTACAAAGCTATTGAAGAAGAAAGACAAAGATGCAGACGCCGGACCAAGCTCAGGTCCAGAGCCATAGAAGCCAGATGCTCCATCACAATCAGACTCTGAGGAGGAGGAGGAGGAGATGCAGAAGTTGGAGAGGAAGAAAATACTGGCTATCCATCAGCTACCAACCAATGCAGTGTTATCTGGTGTGGATGTTAACCAAATTTTGGGTGTTGTGTTCAGTATCGAACCATTGGTAAAGAGGCCCAGAACCGGGGTCTCTCCGAAAAAACCCCTAAACCCACAACCCCTTGCATCAGCCCCTCCCCACACCCACTCAAAGGCCAAAGCTAGCATTATCATTCACATTTATGATGACCCGGAGCCTGAAACATTTCCGTCCACATTCATCACTGAGAACCCTCCATCACCACCACCCTAATCACCAAACCCTGTCACCACTAGCCCACCCCAGACCACAACCCTAGGGCCGATGCAGATCGATCAACCAAAGATAGTGGCGCAAGGACTCCCACAGAAAACCCAAACGTCACCCAAGACAAGATCAAAAGTTTTTGGTCCAAACCCCAAAGCACCAGAGAAAATTATGAAGTTGAATGGTCTGAACCTGAACATCTAGGAACAACAACCTGAGCCTTTGACACAAGGGGAAGCCATCGAAACTAAAGAGGAGTTGCACATCCAAAGAAAACAACAAAACCCCCTGCCGTCCAAGGGTGAGGTGACACAAGAATCTACAATGCAGGAAATAGAAGAAACAAAAGAGCATGAGCTACCACAACCTCAAAAAGAACCAGAATCAACACCCATGCACAGTGTGACATCCACGTGTGAACAAATGGAGCGAGTTCTCCAAGACCCTCAATAATGCGTAGAACTGATGCAGCTTTGCATAGCCAGAACAAAGGTTCTGACTCTTCTTCCTGCAACACTAAAGTCGAAGATTGTGATAGGACTACTAACATATGAAGAGGTAGAAACCCATTCGGACCACTCAATGGCAAGTGGACTTCCACTGCAGACAGAAGCACCCACAGATGTAGCTCCTTCATCTGTTGATATCAGGCAGTGGTCAGCGAAACGATTATTTGGACTGATTAGGGCATCAACTGATCAACTAGAGCAAAGGATCCAAGAGGCCGAGAGATCTTCCAAGGTTGCAAGGAAGGAAGAGTTTGTTGCGCAAACATGCAGGATGTAGGAAGCACATGACAAGATCCAAGTTCAGCGCAAACTGGAAAGAGTGCAAGAAATACTTGATGAATCCTGACCGAAGATTCGGAAGATTATTCCCAAACTACCTGAATTCAGTTATGTAGGCGAGCTGGAACACCAGATCGAGTTGCTACAAGGAGCATGGACACACCTTGCCACTCAAGTTGAGCAGCTGAAAACACAATTACAACAGGCACAACAAGAAGCAATGTAGTAGCCCCAAAAGTTGCAAGAGAAGATGTAGAATATAGTACTACAAGGTAATAATGCCCAAGCAACATTACACAAGCACACAGAGGAATGAAAAAATATTTTCATGGAAGAAAGTGACTGGATGGGCATCATCCCTCGATGCAACCAAGTCTTGGAGGAGGTTCTCACAAAGATCCAGGTGTTGAACGAAGAAGTGATCATAGAAATATTCCACAGATAATATGAAGAAGGACCTAAATTTTCAAATATGGTGTATCTCCATGTGTTTCTTATGCATTATAGAATTTATTTATGGTATGTAAGCTCTATCTGATGATTCTACATTTAAATGCTTGTTCACAACGTAAGTAGGTTCGATTCTTGCACATACATGTTTCATATCTATTCATGTCTCTTACGCAAGATCAAGAATGAGTCCTGAAGGCCCTATGGGTCCTCTTAAGTCTTTTCCCTACCCTTCCCTATCTATCTATCTCAGCAACACTTTGGGTGAGAATTCTTCTCTTCAGAGGAGATGAAAATGTCAATGCTTTAGACTACACAGTACCTTTTGTTGGTAACTTGAGAAGGACCTTGGTCTAATCAAACTTGCGCCAACAATAACCTTCTATCAAATTTAACCATTTTTCCAAAGCATCCGCATCGATTTGACATTCAAATATGGGAATATAAAAATAAAATTGTACCTTGAATGAAGTAGCGTCTCCAAAGAGACTGCTTGAGGAAGAAGTGCATGTTATTGTAGACAATCGTTGAAGGATTTGGGAAACATTCTCGAACATCTTATTACTCAATTGCACGAGAATTCCATGAGAAAAAACTTGATGGGATATTCTGATCTCATGTCTCTCTTATCTTCTACCATGGGAGTCCACTTGGGCTAGATAGAGCAGTTGTCCTCAAGAGAAATTACCTCGAGACCCAAATCTCTATACCCTGAGCTTGTCGGGGACATGCACCAAGAAATGACAAGGAGTAGCCTTCTCTGATACCACTGATTGAGACTATTTTGAGAATGAAATTAAGGTAGAGATATAACAATGAAATATACAGATATATTGCAATAAACATAGAAATACAGTAATGCACAATTTTTATTAATGAGAGAATGTACAGAAACTGTAAAATTACAATGAATGACTCGCTAGAATGGTGGCAAATTATTCTCATTCATAAGAATATGATGATGTTTATAATGAGTCTCTAGAGGAATTTTTAACATAAATAAAATCCAAAACCCTAACCATGGAATATGAAATGCCAAAAGTCATGTGGGCCCCGATGGGGTAAGTTGGTATGTCAACTTCACAAGGGCATAACTTTTTTATACGATATCTATTTGGGGTGCATGATAGCTCGTTTGAAAGGTATATTAGAGGACTGCAAATTTTTTCATCACACTGTGGATAAATCCTTTAGTGTGACTATGGAAGGCCCAAAAAAAAATATTTAGGGCCTCAAAATCTTCCCAGGAGTTTAGGACCCGAAAATATGTAGAAAAACTACCAAGGTGGAAACCCATGTTTTGAGCCAGTGGAATAGGTGGGTGGACATTGATTTCCACCTGGATCAATTCTCCCCCATTAAGAAGCAATGGTATCCATTACATGAATTCCCCAAGGAATAATTTTTTGAATCTGAACCTTGGTGAGTTGCTTGCGTTGTTAAAGAAGGTGTCATGCTTAGCTTATTGAAGGCTATTATGAACCTGTTGTTGGAGGGGTTGGATATGTTAACCAATATGGATGCATGATCTATCGGAGTGTGGGAGGAATTTGTTGATGAAGATGCAACATGAATAATATGAAAGGATTTATCATGTGTAGGCACCCTCGTAGGTGTTGTAGGAATATTTGGGTGCTCTTCTACAATCTTGTTGATTTTATTTTGCTAGATATAAGGGTCTTGGGATGAGGTTGTAAGAGTTGCAGTTCCCTTCTCTTATGACCAGATTGTGAAGAGGCTAAACTTTTCGGTATGAGAGATGACTTTGCAACACTTTTTTGTTGGTACAGTAGTCAAAACTACCTCTAGTATCTTGTAGGGATGACTCCCCCAGAGTAACAATGATGCTACAGGGTTGAGACTCATAAAAAACATGAAAAATACACATATATAGATACCTAAAAGAACATCACATAATTCCAATGGGGAAACATCACACAATACCTCACCCTTGAAGGGATTAATGTCATATGACAGGAGAGCTTTTTGGTTGACATGAATATTTGGTCCCTAGAGAATCCATCTGATGTTGTATGGATGCAGGTGTGGTGTTATCAACAAATCCTACTACTTGATGACCTCTGCTGAGATGAGGTTCTTCTATCTTCTGTTATCAACAATAAAATGCAGTGAGGTCCCATTCACCCACATATTTGAATGGAAAAGGATCCCCCCCTCCTCAATATCCTCTGGTTCTTCTAGTTGTATCGTGGCGGTCGCGACAATAGAAGTGGGTTTTGCATCAATTATTTGTCTTCCTTTATTATCTAAATTAGAGTCTAAGTTGGGGTTCGATTTTGTTTCTTTGAGCTCATACACCAATGGCTATTTTGAGAGACATTCATCGATGTTGTGCAAAGGGATTTTTTGGAAGTCGCACCACTTTCTAGTGTCCTTTTTTGTCTTCACGTTTCTCTTCTTTTCCCATGGCTTGGACTAGTTGTCTTGAGGTTGGTTATTCTATGAGTTAGGGATGCCTTTACCATACTTTGGTTGTTGTGTATTTGTAGACCTGAACTCCCACTTTTTCTGCTACTTAAATTTCTACTCAATTTTGACAGCATGTCTATAAGTGACTCCTAGTGAGGAGATGTCCAGAAAATCCATTTCAGTTTTGATGTACATGTGTAGAGCCCCACGGTATTTCAGAACCAAATGTCACTCATTGTATTTGATACCCAAATTGGTGTGCAAGGTATGGAATGTATTTGTGAAATTCAACACTATTTGGTCTTGCTTTTGATGCAACATGGTCCATTTCATGTATTTCTTATCATAGTTTATGTTATGGGACTTATCGGTAAATTCAGAAATAAATAGACCTCCCTAGATCCACCTAGATCTAGAACAAAATATGATGCTTTCCCTAAGTTCTAACTATTGAGTTTACTAGCTAACAAGAGATATGAAAGATACCATTTACATGTTGCTTCCTCTTGCCATTTTCATCCTAGCTCCACTCCGGTGCTCTTGTGATATTGAATCTCCAAGGGAACACAAGCCAACCAAAGTGAAAGCAATCCAATATACCCAATGAGAACTTATACATGTGATCAAGGAATCATACATTAAAACGAGATAAGTTTTATGGGAAAGAAACATATCATTGTATTATATTAAAGTGAAAGTGGAGATTACAACCAAAGCCTTGATGTTTCAAGGTCCCCTTCCAATGACCCTTTACTCCAACACACACACTTGCTCTAATCTGAATGAAGAATATCCATAATGACTTGATGAACAAAAATGAGGCTCTCAAGAATGATCCAATGCAAAACTCTCCATAGAATCTTAGCCTATTCAACCTTCATTAACCTTATCCTTTTCCATGAAAAATCCATCTTTATATAGGGGAAAGAGAGATGGTTGAAGAGATTATGATGATCCCAACAAATCAGAGAAGCGAGGAAGATCCCAACCATATTGATGCCACCTTATATTCTATAAGATCCCCTTCTAGAATTTTCATGGAACTCAACCTTTTCTTATTCTTTTGACATCATCGCACCCTAGTTGTAGAGCATCATGCAGAGACGTTGCAGCCCAACTTCAAAGAAGGGGGCGACAATCAGGCATCATCACACCCTGTGTATGGTGCAACCTGTGACGACCTTCCTTAATAGGGTTTTTGAGAAGAGAAAGTCATTCACTTTTCTCATGAAGAAAGGCTTCTTTTGGGAACGTGAACACATGTTTGTCAATGGATCATTGGGGTGACCAAAATAATGTGTAACAGAATTCCCCCCAAAGTATGAGGCTGGAACTTGTGACAGCCAAAATACTTTGTAGAATGTGTGTGTCGGAAACAAGGAGCACATCAATCGGGAACCTACAAACAGTCAAGCATCAACATAATAATATACCATTGTCTGAGGTAGGCATTCCCATACTCATATTAAAAAATGTCAAATGAGTCATGGCCACTAGGCATACATCGTGGATCCATGTCATCGTGAATCGACATAGCCACCCAAAATACACTATGGATCTATGCTCTAAAGAATTCAAATTCAAACATAGCCACGAGACATACAAAGTGGATCTATGTGTCAATACAAATCTTGAATACTCTGTCACAACCTGGACTAGAATGGGATGATCCAGGGTCTTCATTTCTATCAACCCTAAGTACGAATCTAACTATGCAATTACAGGTGATGAAGTTGAACATGGTAGAAACCACTTGATTACCAGTCATTAATGAAAACCATTAAAAAGTGCGAGGGAAATCACCATTGATTTCAATGACTCCCAAGGTACCCCAGTACAATCCAAAGAATGTGAATAAATCAGTTGAAGTCGAACACTCAATGGACTCTTCCAATCAGGGGTCAATGATGTGAACCCATTATTGAAAGCGAGGAAAACTACCATTGAGGCATGCAGGCTCTAAGGTACTAAATGATTTCTAAGTCGTGTTCCTATATAATGAGTTGAATTCGATAGGAAAAGACCTGTCACAGGAGGCCTTTATGTATCCCCCATCATTGACATGAAATAGGTAAGATATTTGAGGTAGATCAGAGCATGAAGTAATTCAAAACTGGCATAGGGAAGGTTGACATGGTAGAATATTTACAATTGCATATGGCCGACTCGATAGAAGGATTGTTAAGGCTGGAGTTATCTTGAACATATGAATGACACGAGAATGGTATTGGCAGTATTGACTCCAGGAGGACCCAACATATGGACATTCAGATGGTAAAATAAGAGATAAATGGATTTCCCAACCTGGATAATATGATGAAGGGGGTTGTCATGTTCAAGAGCGACTATTACTACCACTAACATGGATACAGAGACACATTTCTTTTCCAAATTTTCCCCCACCATTTCTGGTGAGTATCTCTTTAATTTTACGCAAGATTGAGGAGGATAACATATTCTTATTGATGTAAGCTCATCCTTCGGACGAGTCCCTTGGGGTATGCTTAACGAACCCTAACAAGGAGTGGTTTGGTCCCATATGGGTCTTTCGATGTTTGTTTAACAAGTCCAAAGAAAGAAAAATCAAGGGTTTTTCATTTTTAGAGAGTCTAAGAAACACTTAAAGAGAACTCCATGGGTTCCTTTTTCGTAAATTAGTCTGATCAGACTAAAAAAGAGATAAACTATTTCTCAACAAACATTTTCTTTAAATACTTTTACGAGTGTGAAAAGAACAAAGTCACTCAGAAATATTTTTGTTTTTACAGAGCATGAAAAGAGCTTAAAGGATACTCCATCGGTTTCATTTTTCATGTTACCATTACGAGTCTAAAAAAGGGATAAAATTATACTCGGTTACATTCTCATTGATTTACGAGCACAAGAAAGAACAAAAACTAAGCTCAGAGTTTTTCTTGAAAATCCCTAAAAGGATCTGTACATGCGACAAATGTATAAAAACAAACCAAAAAGTGTATCCTTGTTCAATGTTTCACTCCTATATTTTTATCTTAAAAAAATCAACACTTACAAAGTCATTAGGAGTTTAGGGTTTAGGTAAAATATATAAAATGATATAAAATATAAATGAAAAAAGTGAAAAAGTTAATAAAAATGGGTAAAAACTTCATTTCACTATTCCATTTGTTATTTCACCCAAACTTTGCTCTAAAACCCCATATTTACCTAAATCTTCCATTATGGATTGAAGAGGGCACGGTTGATCATTCGACGAATGGTCTCCACAGAACAGGTAATTTTCACCTCTTTCAGCTTTCCATGGATCAAAATTTGTTTTTCTTTGGTTCAAAATAGATTTTTGAGTTAAGTTTTTGAGGGTACCTATGCACAGAGGTCGTTGTAGGTGCCCTATATCGGGCCCTGTGACAATCTAGGGTCGTCACAAGCGTCTTTAAAGCTATCCTGCAATGACTCTGCACTGTGTAGATGCCCTGGCCTGTGACGTGCGCAGTTCAAAAATTTTTTTAAGATGCATTTGCCAACAAAAATCTCCAGGGAAGAAGATAATGATGCTAATCTCTCTTTTAATGTTCCATTACAAGTTTTCCACGATAAAAATGTTGGAATGGTGAGAGAGAGAGCATGAGGAGGAATAATACTTTTCCAGGAATGACCCAGGAATGGTAATGGCCCTTTGGCAATGTGGATTGTTAAAATTCTTCAAAATCTAGAGTATGAGGGCCCAACTGAGATTACTCGAATACCTAGTTCACATGTGGGATGTGAACGAGCAAGCATTTCATGTGGGTGCTCACATTATTACGATAGATATCGAGGATATCTACTTCTTAACCAGGCTATCTCATTGTGGGTCTCGAGTCACACTTACAGGAAGCAGAGGTGGTGGTGCACCTATGAACCATTATATCAGTGGTCATTGTGTGCCAGGTACCCAGAAGCATACTGGTAAAGTCACTATAAGAGACACCCGAGAATTTCCCCTACGGACCATCCTCTATACCATCACACATATGGCAGGGAGTGCATCTCCTCATATGGCTCTTCAGAGCTATTTTCAATATGCGATGGAATGTATGGAGCCCCGCATTTTTAACTGGAGTGAAGGGGTTCTCAAGAGTATGAAAAAACAACTGACCAAGTGCAGGAGTGGTGAACTAAAATAGTTTGGATAAGATTCTATTTTGGTGTTCTTCTTCCTAGAGAGGGTCCCATATTTGTGCTTGCAGACAGAGTGGGGTATACCTGCCCCACAGGATTCGAGAATGAAGAGGCGGGTCAAACTCATGGCACGACATGTATTTGGTCCTATTGTTAAATATAATGATGTATTCTTCAACTGGTTGAGAACCCAGATGCTCATGGTCAATGACTATGCATATGTCGGACTAGACTTTCGTGGAGACCTAGACCTAGTTCTTCCTGAAGGTTCCTAGTGGGGGGACATAGGTGAGAAGGACATCTTGTTTATATGATGTTTTTTTTATTTTTAATGATATAAAAATATTTTTTATGTTTTTTATCCAATGACTAATCAAATTCTCTTTGATGATACAGATGTGGGACCTTATCGTCCTCCGATTTCATCCCCTATCCATAGGTGAGGGGAGAGATATGTCATAGAGGGAGTAGTTTTTGTGGAATACGAGACCATAGAGAAGAACCTAGAGGGGATCATGATTAACATCCCTAATGTCTCTATTAATGATATCCCGTGGCATTACTAGCGCCACATAGTGGGTGTGTCTGCTTCCATTGGTCGACTGCTTTGTAGAGTAGCACGGGCAGTCGCATGTTATAGAGAGCAACATCCTTGATGCTCTATTGTATTTGAAGCCATGTGCTTCACATTTTTTATATTTTGGTCTTCGGACAAAAACACTTTTTGTAAAACTTTTATCATTATATATATATGAGGCTTCTACCAGCTTACTTATTGTATATACAAAGTGTGATTGGATTTTATAAATGTCTCAAATGTATGTCTAACATGTTGGATTACTGAGAGGGGGGGTGAATTAGTAATAGCGTAATTATATTCCTTTTTCTTCAAATGTTATATTGATGTAGAATAATTATCCAATAATGAGCAATAAGAAATAAACAATCACAAACATACACAGTACACCAGTGTTTTACGTGGAAACCCAAATCAGGAGAAAAA
>JASDQU010373231.1:60508-76122 GCA_032191745.1 Picea mariana
TGAGGAGATTTCACGAAGTTCCATGAGCCGTTAGATCTCTGGAAGGAGCAGAGGAGTTACGACGAAAGCGTTGAAAGGTTCAAAGCTTAGGACGGGCAGGACGATAGATCCGAGTCACAAGGACCGTCGCATTTACACGTGGAATTCCATATCAGGTTTTCATGGGTAGAAGTCCTGTGAACATTGCGACGGGAATCACGAAATCATGAAACGCGATATCTCGATAGCCAAAGGATAGTGTGAGCCATGGAGGAGTCGACGAGTGGACAGGTGGCATGCTATTTCGGGTTTTCGTGGAGGGTGAAGTCCCAAAAACTTTGCATTCAATATTCGTGATATTACGAACTCTGAAATGCCGATGATATGAAGGGGTGTTGAAAATTCAAAACTCGCAAGTGTATTGGAGTTTCATCATATCAGGATTTAGGAATCAGGGAAACAAGGACCTCGACATTGTGATCATCGAAATCGCGATAGGGAAAGTCCCGAACAAGAAAAGGTAAAGGTCAGCGTTGACTGTCGTTGGATATCAAGGATTTGAGAGTCCAATGCTCAACCACTAACCTCGCGACGCTGTGAAGTCTGATCCCCCAAGTGTAACAAGGGGATCCAGAAAGAGTTTGTTGTGGGTGCAGATTTCCTGATAGGGAAATAGAAGAGTTGTTTAGGGTTCTTCGGGCCGTGAGAAAAGAAAGATCCTGTGTTGACATGGACCTTCCAACCTGCGGGTTGAGGGAGGGAGTCAGCATCATCCAGCACTTTTTTGACAATGTAAGGACCTCACCACATGGCCTTGAATTTACCGACCCCTAGAAAATCACGATCTTGCTCGTAAATGAGAACTAGATCACCTTTAGAAAAAACATGTGGCTTGACATGTTTTTCGTATTGGGCTTTAACACGTTTCTTCTTAATTTCAATAACTAGGTGAAATTGTGACGGGTTTTGTCCAATTGCATAAAATACAAAATACGCTCCTCTTTGGTAGAGGTATTAGGGAGAATTTCAACAGCCAGTTTCAAAGACGGTATTTCACATTCAATCAGGAGGATAACTTCGATACCATAAACTAACTAGAAAGGTGTAAATCCCGTGGTAAACTTGACGGATGTCCGATAGGCCCATAACGCTAATAACAACATTGTGTGCCAATTCGTCTTATGAATTACTATCATTCGTCGAAGCATAGTAATGAGAAATTTGTTGATTTCTTCAACCTAGCCATTGGCCTGTGGATAATAGGGGGTTGGGTTTTCATGGCAAAGACCCAAGTTTTCAGTAAGTTTAAACATCATAAAATTCTAAAAATGACTACCATGATCAGTAACGATAGCTTGAGAGACACCAAACCGAGTAATGATATGATTGAATATGAACAATGTTGCATTTTTCTCGGTGTTATCAAATGTAGGCATTGCCTCGTCCCATTTAGTGAAATAATCCATGGCTATAATGATGTATCCATGTCCCCCGACCGAGTGAGGATTACACGTCATGAAGTCAATGCCCCATTTGGCAAATGGATCAACAAAAACTACAAGATGTAAGGAAGAAGGATGAGATCTTATCTTGTTATTATAAGTTTGGCAAGCATGGCATTTCTAGATGGCACTAATGCAGTCCTTAAAAAAATAAGGCCAGAAATAACCCTCTCGTAAGATATTTTGGGCAGTGGCATACCCAGACATATGACTTCCACATGCTTCGAAGTGACAGTCATTCAAATCTTTCTCGGCTTCATCGTAGGTGAGACACCGTCGAAAAATGGAATCAATGTTGCGGCGATAAAGTGTATCATCGAGGATGATGTATTGATGGGCTTGATATCGTATATGACGACGATTTGTACTAGATAGGTTAAGCTGAAAAGTTTGAGTCTTGATATAGATGATGATATCTCTGTACCATATGTCATCAGAATTGATCAAAAAAAGGGATTCATCAGGCAAGGAATCCTCTGCCACATTTTCTATCGTAGTAGAGGGAAGGTCACATATCAGTTCAGCAAAAATGAAGGATTTCTTTGACTTAGCACGTTCAAACTCAAAGTCAAACTCCTGGAGAATCACTATCCATTTGGAATATTTTCCCCCTAGAAATTGTCGAGTGAGGATATGTTTTATGGGGTTGCAATCGAAAATAACAGTGGTTCTACGTAATAAGATATAATAACGAAAATTTTGGATAGCTTGAACAACTGCCAAGGCCAGTTTCTCCACATGTAGGTATTTGGTTTCGGTAATCGTGAGACTCCGAATCAAATAGTATATCACATTTTCGTCATGTGAATCATCCTCTTGGACTAAGACCATGGAAATGGTAGAGTCTGAAGTATCTAAGTAGAGGAATTAATCCCGACTATAGTCAGGGGGAAACAATAATGGTGTATGAGTTAAGACAAGTTTCAAAGCATCAAAGGATTTGTTTGCAGTATCATCCCATACAAACTTGTAACCTTTCTTGAGTATCCAAGTGAATCCTTTCGTCAGTTTAGCATAATTGGGGATGAAACGATGCGAAAAATTTGCTTTCCCTTGTAAACTTTGGAACTGGTGTAGTGTGGAAAGAGGAGGTAGATTAAGAATAGCCTCAACCTTCAAGGGGTCTACTTGAATCCCATGTATCAACACAATAAAACCAAGAAGGCAGTCGGACTCCACACAAAAAACACATTTATGTGGGTTCAAACATATATGATAATAATGAAATCGTACAAAAATGGCCCTTAAATGTGTCGAGTGATCTTGGCGATGCATGGAATGCATCAGCATATCGTCAAGATAAGGTTTCACACTGTGCTTAATATCATGGAAAGCATAAGACGTAGCACGCTGAAATGTCACACCAACGTTCTTAAGACCAAAGGGTAATTTTCGGTAGGCAAAGGTTCCCCAAGGGAAAATAAAAGCAGTCTTGTGTTGATTCGCTGGTAAAATATTAATTTGATTATAGCCGAAGAAACCATCCATCAAGGAGAAGATTTTTCTTCTGGTGCAATCGTCGACGATCTGGTCAACAAGACGGGTAGGATCATTTTCTTTAGGACAAGCCTTATTTATGTCCCTATAATCTACACAAATGCGGATGGTACCTTGTTTCTTATTTACCAGAACAATATTGGATACCCAATCGGTCAAAGCCACAGGATAGATAAAGCCAGCTTTAAGAAATTTTTCAACTTCAAGCTTGATAGTAGTAGCTTTACGTGGATGGACTGAGACAAGTCTCTGTCAAATGGGTTTAGCATTGGATATGTCTTAATCTCATGCAGAATGATATCAAGATCAATACCTAGCATTTCTTCATAACTTCAGGAGAAAACGTCGCAAAATTCTTGGAAAAGGGATTTATACGTGTGGACCTCATTTGTAGAATAGGAGGCTTTGATATGAACATTCTCCATGAATATGATTTTAATTGATATGTCGAGAGGGACAGTAGGTGAAATGTTACTCAAGTTCTCTTTGTACAAGACATCGTGTGTTGACTCAGGAACTGAAGAAATAACAACAACGGTCGATGGAGTCGAAATCCATTGGTAGCTCTCTATGGCATCACGTTCTAGAAAGAGAATGGAGAGATGATGTCCATCGTACCATGGATTATATTCCATAGACATGACCAACATGATCATCTCATATGTAGGAAAGATCATGTGGAATAGATCTGAAGATGAATCACAGAGAGAGGGGGGAGAGGGGGTTGTCAATTAAATAGTTTTATAAGAAGATTCGATCATACTTAAAGGAATATTGTCACCATAATGAAGGTAATCAATAGGGTTAGGTACTACCTATGGGTCATATGGCTCAGGGATTTCATGAATAGTGGTTGAGATCATGTTAATTGAGGTAACAAAAGGCGGGGGAATATCTGGTGGTGGGATTGGAAATGTACCCATCAAAGTTGAATCTTACAAAAGACCCACTCCGACATTCTCATAACCAGGAGTTTTCTTTGAGATGAAAGGAACATTGCTAGTATGGGAATCAGAATTAAAGAAGGCAAGTTGGTCAATGGTAATGACCATTTCCTTGGCATAGAAATAATAACACATGAAAAAGGGTAGACACAAATGCACACATGTAATCAATCCATATATGGCCAGTTAAAAGGTTATAATCAAGAGGTGCATCGAAGACCTCAACCTCGACGTTAACTGATTTACCTTCCAACGTAATAGACAATGACGGAAGAACATCGTAAGGTTTAAAACCTATACCATCGAAGGCCTTAAGTGTAATGTGTGATTCGGTGAGGGTAGGAGAGACAATATCTTTGAGACAAGTAATGAAAATAATGCAAGTCGAGGCTCCTTCGTCAATAATAGTTCTACAGATATTTTTTTCAACAACAACTTGGATCAGAAATGCTAACTGAGGAGGAAGCCTTGGAATATGATCTTCCAAGTCAAAGATTATTAAATTAGTGTCTGTGGGATCAATTCCACCAATATCCTTTAACAGTTCCTTTCGTTGAGCAGGACAACTTTGAAGGACTTCGAGAGTTGACATCGCAGAGAGTGCTTGCACAAGGTCTTCTACAATACTGTAGTTTTGGGCAGCACGTTCATGAGGAATGAATGCAGACTTTCGAACAATTCCCTTGGGAGGAGGGTGAAGAACTATATTGAGACCCGGTCTTTCAAGATGAAGAGGATCATTTGGAGGTGAATTTGGGGGAGAAGGTTGAACCAACGAAGGTTTTATATCATCAACTTTCTCTTTCAACAGAGAGTAATCTTTGGCTCGAGTTGCGATTGAAACTTTGTTCTTTTTAGAGTCACTAATACACATAAGAACATAAGAGGATGTAGAAGGAGAAGCCTGGTCATGAATGACCAGTTGGGCTTGCTGCTGAGAAGGGAAAGGTTGTGACAAAACAACAGGTGTATAAGCCTTTTTGGTTCCTTGGAGGAACTTAGTAACCTCGGCACATCTTGGACAATCTTTCGTGTACTGATCATCACCACAGATAAGACAAGGGTAACACGGTTTACCTTTATCTTTCTCATTAGTGTTCTTCATTTTGGATTTATCATATTATGGATTAGTATTCTTGTCCTCCTTGTTCATACCTTTCCCTTTATTTTTATTTTTATTCTTTATGGTAGGCATGGATTGAATAGAATTAACTTCAGCAGTCTTACTAGAGGAAGGAGTAGGAGTAGGAGTATTTTGTACATTAGAATTATTATATTTTGGATTGGTGTGACTAACATGTGTGGATTGAGCTTCAGCATGGAAGGTGCCAATCACACCATCGGAAACATGAGAAGCTGTTGGAGGTGTTGGGGTAGGGTTTGTGGAAGGACGAGGAGCATTAGGGATCAAATCGTAAAGTGTTCCCGTTTGTGAATAAATGAGATCTAGATACTGAGCATGACTAATTTCCTTCTCTTCAGTGAGAAAACCACCCATGGAGAAATCATGAAGATGAACCTTGATCAGGAAGAGGAACCTTGATCAAATATCTTCTCCTCCTCCACTCATTGATGTGATCAGAAATATGAGTTGTTAAGGATTATTTAAAAGAACTCAAAATTTTGGTTCTTGTCTCGTATCAAATTAGCAACTGGTAATGTGTCAAAAAGGCCATGGCTAGGGTGTTAAAATCATTGAAGAATCCTCGCGGTAACTCGATGTACCATTTTGTTGTCAAACCCATGAGAGTTCGTTGGAAAAGTCGTAATCCGATCGAGTCATCCATCAAGGAAATGTATGAAAACCATAGATGAAAAGTCATAACATGATTATTTAGATATTCTCCTGCTAGACCATCAAATTTAGGAATGTCGAACAGTAACTTGACCAGTATGACAGGCCAATAAGGAGAATGTAGAATAGGATCATTCAAAATCCTAGACAAATCAGGTAAAACCAAAGTGGCTAGAAAAGGCAATTGTCAGTTCACTTGTGGAAACTGGTAATCTTGAGGGGGAAGCCCCATAGGTATACCAGTAGGACCATGAGCAGTTTGCAAATAATTAGATAGTCTTGACAGATTCAATTGTGGAGGATTTTGAGACATATATCCCACAAGGTTAGGTTGATTAGGGATGTTCCCTTGGAAAGGAACACTAGATTGAAACTTTTGACCCCAAGTGAGATTCAAAGAACCTGGATACGGTTGACCGAGGTTAGGGGATACAAATTAGTTAACTTGAGGATGTTTCCCCCCAGACAGTCGTATATTTCCTTGGAAAGGAAGATTCCAAGGTTGAGTTTGTAACACAGATACGTTTTGTCCATAAATTAGGTTATGGACTCCAACCTGAGGTTTGCCCCCAAGTTGAGGTTGTGCCCCAATCTGAGATTGTCCCTCAAATTGAGGTTCCCCCCAGCTTGAGGTTGACCTCCAACAGTAATCTCGAAACCAAAAGAGATAGAAAGACTAGTGCCTCCAATTGGATTGAAACCACTAGGGATAGGATGATGAGATCCTCCTAACAAAGGTGGAGGAGGAACATAAGGCATTCCAGAGAGAATATGGGCAGGTGTGGGAGAAAAATGAATTGAAACATTATACCCATGAGGAACAAAAATCCCAGAAACTCCAGATGAAACCTGGGTAGGGATAGCAATGAAATTATTTAGAGCTCTATACCCAGGGGGAAGTGATGGATTTGGTCTAGGTGGAAGTGGTGTCCCAATAGGAGCTTGGGTGATGACCACATTGTCAGTAGAAATCATGGTAGCTCATGGGACCATAATAGAATGGGCCATCTGGAGAGGAAGAATCAAGTGAGAACCAACCAGCAATTGGTCTGAAATGGCGGTGACACTACTGGTAGTACCAGTGAAATGTTCTAAAGATACCGTATAGGTGACATATGTCTCAGGAATTTGTGATGCCATAGGTTGATCAGGACTCACTCCTAGGTTGTCGTAAATATCCTGTAATGTCAAAGGGGAAAAACTAGGATTAGAAATTCTAACAGTGTGAACCGGAGTCCTAAATGATTCACTTTGAAAAAGTGGATCCTCTACTCCATATCTTGTGTTAGGTCCGGTAGGTACTTCAGTATTATCAAAAACAACAATTTATAGGGACGATTTTCTCTGAAGTATACGTGTGTCTTGTCTAATACTCAATAACAGATTTGGGGGAAGTCGAAAATATTCTAAGGAATCTGAAACTATTATGAATCCCTCCAACAAGTGTGTACTTCCAACTTCATAAGCTACTTCATTGTTGAATACTCCCTCAGGAGAGACTTATGGTGAGTTAGGAAGAAAAGGTCAGTAACCTTTTGGATCTTCCAGGGGTTGTCCTTGCATCCTATGTGAACGGAGAAGGCCAATGTTGGATGAACCAAATAAAGAACAAAAAAACTCTATGGCCAGCTAGAGAAAAAAAAACAACACTCACTAATAAAAACTAGGAATCAAACCAAGCAAACAAACCTTCTTATTTTGAAGTCACTAGTTGGTGATGAAATCCAACATCGCGAAATCAAGAAAATAAGGGGTTGAGATAAGCGGGTGGAAAATTTACATTGACAACCTGCTTAATAGACTTACACCCTTGTGCAAGCTCCCACACATAATCGTGGGTATACCCTCCAAGGATCCCGAGTGAGTTTGGGCAACGTCGATTCCAAGTACTGTGAAGACTTGCCCCTCCACAGTCACCTTGTGTAAAGACCCTAGAGAGATAGGATACTAAGGTTACCAACTACAATAGTGATGCCTGGGGAAACAATCGACAATATGATCCACGTGCAAAGAAAGGGTATCTAGCCCGAAATAAACTCGAAAGGATTCCACTCATAATTTTGGGTATACATTCAATTGACCCCCAATAATACACATAATCTCTACACCAAGACCAGCAAATCAGGGTGAGTAACTCTTCCTATCTCAATGCAACCTCAAGTTTGACCCTTGAGTGAGAAGGGATTCCCAGGACAAAATGTAGCAATTGGATTTGAACTTTCTCTATCACAAGATACTATTGTGTGTTTTGATGCTTTGGAGAGTGTGCCTTACAGCCTATTCCAAAGCGCTATCCTAGCTAATGTTGGTGAAAAACATCCCTAGAAAATAAAAGTTACTAATAAATTTTAAATTTGCGTTGTGCTTTAGAGGTTGTTGCTTACTCAAAAGGGAGATGGAAGTGAAAGTGATGAAGCTGTGACCTTGACCCAATAAAATGAAAAAAGAGATGAATGTGCAATTTTCAATTCAATGAACTCTAGTTATAGTAGGGAGAAGTTATTTCTTTTGAAGCACAACAAGCTACAATTTGCAATTTCCTAATCTCGAATGAACACAATTCCAAATAATCACGAACTACAAAATTTTCCAATTATTCTCTTTAACCAATATCTCGAATGTAAGAATTTTCTTATGAAAGATTACTAAAAAGAATAAATGAATTCAGTTTTTCCTTTTCAAAACAAAATCAGAGGTGTGAGGATGATAGGAAAATGTAATCCAAGAAAATCCCAAATTGAATTCATAATATAGACAAAAATGAAAAAGACAAGAAAACATTTTGACATATGTGAGAAAAAAGTGTTTCTTAATCAACAAACAATATGAAAAATAAAATGAATCCAAAACTTCATGCAAACGAATGACCCTTTGTCAAACAAGCACCCAGATCAAGATCTGAGATTATATCCTTGTTACAATGATCGCAAGCAAAAACATCCAAAAATGAAAAGAGAGACTTTCAATCACTGAAAACCAATCAAGAGAAAGCTATAAACTCAGGAATCAATCAAACATGGGCACTATAAGTTCACCCTAGGAAAATAAGGAAAATTTGGGATGGAAAAACAAATTGACTCACTCCAAAAAAATCTACAGGAGTCGTTGTAGGCAGGGTATGGGACACAGTGTGACGAGCAAGGGTCATCACAAGCTACTAGCAGAGAAAAATACGATGTTGTTGCACTAGATTGGTCAAGCAAGATATGGTGTTTGAAGGTTTTCACATGATGTCAATGAGACACAGTGCGACGATCTCTGTAAATGAAGAAAAAATGGAAGAAAGACAAAAAATTTAACTGAACTTCTAGACCCAGGGAGTCTAGATGGATCACCCACAGACTCAAAGAATGAAATTTATCAGAGGAAGGCAGGCTAAAGGAAAATGGGAAGTAAAAAATAAAAAGGAGGTCGTATCCCCAGTATGGTTGCCAATTTTGTTATGGGACTTATCGGTAAATGCGAACATAAACAGATCCACCTAGATCTAGAACAAAACATAACAGAATATGACGCTTTCCCTAAGTTCTAACTATTGAGTTTACTAGCTAACAAGAGATATGCAACATATCATTTAAATGTTGCTTCCTCTTGCCATTTTCATCCTAGCTCCACTCTGGTGCTCTTGTGATATTGAATCTGCAACTTCAAGAAAGGGAACATAAGCCAACCAAAGTGAAATCAATCCAAGATACCCAATGAGAACTTATGCATGTGATCAAGGAATCATACAATAAAATGAGATAAGTTTTATGGAAAAGAAACATATCACGATATTATATTAAAGTGAAAGTGGATATTACAACCAAATCCTTGATGTTGCAAGGTCCCCTTCCGATGACCCTTTGCTCCAACACACACACTTTCTCCAATCTGAATGAAGAAGATCCACAATGAATTGATGAACTAAAATGAGGCTCTCAAGAATGATCCAATGCAGAACTCTCCATACGATCTTATCCTATTCAACCTTCATTAACCTTATCCTTTTCCATGAGAAAACCCTCTTTATATAGGGTAAAGAGAGATGGTTGAAGAGATAAGGATGATCCCACCAATTCAAAGAAGTGAGTAAGATCCCAACCATACAGATGCCACTTCATCTTCTAGAAGATCACCTTCTAGAACTTTCGTGAAACTCGAACTTTTCTTAGTCTTTTGACATCATCGCACCCTAGCTGTAGAGCATCCTACTGAGACGTTGCATCGCAAATTTGGAACAGGGGTCAACGATCAGGCATCATCGCACCTTGTGTATGGTGCATCCTTCGATGACATTCCTGAATAGGTTTTTTGAGAAGATAAAGTCAATCACTTTCCTCATGAAGAAAGGCTCTTTTTGGGAACATGAACACATGTTTGTCAATGGATCACTGGGGTGACCAAAATAATGTGTAACCTTTTTCCATAGGGTAATATTTCTCCTTGACCACATCCACAAAAAAATCCCGAGTGGGCTCGATCCCAAATATTCCAGACTCCATTATGGAAATTTTCTCCTAGTAATTTTCCCACCAATGTTTAACATGGGGGAGAACCTTAAGTAGCACAAAGGTTATTTTTTTTCTGTCAAAAAAAATGTGAATAGAGAAATAACCTTCCAGAAAATTTAACCATTTTTCCAAAGCATTTGCATCGATTTGACCTTCAAATAAGGGAATATCAAAATTAACTTGTACCTTGAATGGTTTAGCATCTCCATAGCAAGTGCTTGATGAAGACATGCATGTTATTGTCGTCGGTCGTTGAAGGATTTGGGAAAAATTATCCAACATCTTGTTCTTCTATTGCTTGAGGGATTCCACAATAAATAGGTTGATGGGATATTATGCTCCCATGTCTCTCTTCGCTTCTTCCATGGGAGGCCGCTTGGGATGGAGAGAGAATTTGTCCTCAATAGAAACTAGCTCGAGACCCAACTCTGTATACCCTGACCTCATCAGGGACATGCACTAAGAAACAACAAGGAGTATCCCGCTATGATACCACTAATCCATATTATTTTGAGAATGAAATGAAGGTAGAGATATAACAATGAAATATACATAGATATTGCAATAAACACATAAATATAGTAATGCACAATTTTTATTAATGAGAGAATGTACAAAAACTGTAAAATTATAGAGTGAATGACTCGCTAGAATAGTGGAAGCTTATCTCTGAGAATATATGTGATGGCTACACTCATTCAAAAGAATATGATGATGTTTACAATGAAGCTCTAGAGGCATTTTTAATATAAAGAAAATCCAAAACTCTAACCCTAGAAGATGAAAGGCCAAAACTCATGTGGGCATTGATGGGGTAATTTGGTAAATCAACTTCCAAAGGGTATAAATTTTGCATACGATCTTCGTTTTGGGTGCACAATAGCTCGTTTGAAAGGTCTATATTAGGAATACACATTTTCCATCACAGTTAGGCTAAATTATACAGTGTGACTATGGTAGGACCAAAAAAAAGTATTTAGGGACTCAAAATGACCCCAAAAGTTTAGGACCCAAAAATATGTAGAAAAACTACCAAGGTGGAAACCCCTATTTTGAGCTAGTGGAATAGGTGGGTGGCCACCAATTTCTTCCTGGATCAATCCTCCCTGCTTAGGAAGAAATGGTATCCATTGTGTGAAGTCCTCAAGGAATATTTTGTTGAATCTAAGCCTTGGTGAGCTACTTGCCTTGCTTAAGAAGTTTTCTTGCTTAGCTTGTTGAAGGTTGTTATGAACTCGTTGTTGGAGGGGTTGGATCTGTTTAACTAATCTAGTTGCATGATATACCATAGTGTGGGAGGAATCTGTTAGTGAAGATGCAACATGAAGAATATGAAGGTTTTTATCATGTGGAGTCACCCCCATAGGTGCAGTAGGAATATCTAGGTGCTCTTCTACAATCTTGTTGATCTGCTTCTGTTGGATAGAAGGGTCTTGGGATGAGGCTACAAGGGTTGCAGTGTCCTTCTATTATGATCATATTTTGAAGAGCCTAAACTTTTCGGTATGATATATGAATTTGCAACACTTTTTTGTTTGTACAGTAGTCAAAACTACCTATGGTATCCTATAGGGATGACCCCCTAGAATAACCAGTTGAGCCAGAGGAAGGGAAGCTCCTTTTTCATTCACATATGTGGGTGAAGGGTACCCTGTTGCACTTTATCGTTGATAGCAGTAGCCATAATAACCTCATATCAGTAGAGGTTTTCAAGACACTCACCCTACCGACAACATGACACATACATCCCTACACCATCGGATGGCTCTGCCAAGGAAGTGACATATGCATCAACCAACAAAGTCGCATGTCATACGACATCAAGCCCTTCAGAGGCAAGGTATTGTGTGATGTTTCCCCTCTTGCACTTTTTAATGTTCTTTTGGTCCAACCATATTTATGGAAACACCATGCTATATATGAGTCTAAGCCTCGTAGTTTTATTATTACTTTGAACGAGAAATTGTACATGATACCTTTGATCTCTGCCAAGCAATGCAGAAAGTTCATCTCTCAGATGGGGAAGTTTTTCTTCTTCGTGATTCACTCTCGAAATGAGAGAAATATCACAACCACATCCAAGGTCTCCGTGGTTGACCTCTCCACATAGCTAAAACAAGTGGATAAGGTAGTGGAAACATACTCGGATATCTTCTCCTCACCTACTAGGGTACCTCTACACTTTCAAGTCAAGCACCCCATAAATATGACCCCCAATAGACCGTTGCCCAATGGGAAAGTCTACCACTTATCTCTACTAGAGAATGAGGAGATCAAGCGGAAGATCCAAGAACTTCTCAACAAGTGGCACATCTGTCCTAGCTCATCACCTTGTGGGAGCTCAATCGTGCTAGTATAAAAGAAAGATGGAACCTGGAGACTCTTCATTGATTACTAGGCTCTGAATAAAATCACAGTCAGAAATGGGTACCCGATTCCTTGAATCGATGACCTCCTTCATTAGCTCACAGGGGGCAAATACTTCAGTAAGATTGATCTGAAGTCTAGCTACCACCAAGTCCTGATAGAACAGACAGATGTATGGAAAACTGCCTCCAAGTCAAAGGAAGGTCTTTTCAAATGGTTGGTCATGCCCTTTGGTTTAAGAAATGTTCCAACCATTTTCATGAGGAAGATGGATGATATTATGAGACCATTCACCAATACTTTTGTAGTGGTGTATCTAGATGACATTCTCATTTACAGCAAGACTTGGGAAGAACACTTGCAACATATTCAGCAGGTTTTGCACACCCTGCGACAGCACAAGCTATACACCAACTTGGAAAAATGCTCCTTCGGCATGGAAAATGTCCATTACCTGGGATGTATCATTGATCAACATGGTGTAAATGTGGATCTAGCCAATATTCAATTCATTCATGATTGGCCAACCCCAACCACACTCACTGAGCTTCGGAGGTTCTTAGGCCTTGCCAATTTCTACCACAGGTTCGTGTTACGATTCTCCCATATTGCATGGGCCCTTAGCCAAGTAACCATGGGTGGTGGTAAGGAGAAACTTTTGTGGGGGTGGTCCCAACAACAAGAGTTTGATGATTTGAAACATCACTTGTGCTCAGCCCCAATACTTTCAATACCAGACCTGCAGCAACCCTTTGAGATCGAGAACAATTCATCAGACTATGTTGTGGGCATCGTTGTCACTCAGCACAACCATATCGTGGCCTATCATAGTGAGACACTATCATATGTTGTCTATAAGTACCCTACTTACGACAAATAAATGTACTCCATTGTGCAATCCTATCACCAATGGAGACATTACATTCTTGGGAAGGAGACATTCATCCACACCGATCATAAGCCACTACAGTTCATGCAGACATAAGAAAAATTGTAGAATGACTGCCATCAAAAGTGGCCCACATGCTTGTGGAAATTCCACCTCAACATCAAGTATAGAACAAGAAGCACCAACTGCATCGTTGATTTCCCTAGGAGACCTCTAGCCGCGACACTCACCACGGTGCTAGACTCTTGTGACCATGAGACCTCTGGATGGCCCCAACTCTATGAGATAGACCTGGACTTTGCCACCACATACCAAATGTTGGTCGCTAATGAAGTTGTCGCTAATTTCCATCTTCAAGAGGGGTTGCTATGTTTTCTGGGCCATATATGTGTTCCATCAAGCGAGCGAGCAGAGATGATCTAGGAATCCCACTACAGTTGGGTCGCAGGACACTTCTTCATCAAAACAACAGTGGAAATGTTGTAGAAACATTTCTACTAGCCGAAACTTTGACAGTAGGTTAGCAAGTATATCAAGTCCTGCACTGCATGCGCTATTTCCAAACAGGCCATGGGAATCCATCTCCATGGAATACATGTTGGGATTCCTATCCACCAAGCGGGGAAATGACTGTTTTTTTGTGGTTGTTGATCTCTTTTCGAAGATGGCGATTTTGGCCACCTAAAAGAAGAGAATCACAACAGAGTCAATTGCCAAGCTCTTCTTTGAATGAGTCTTGGTACATTTTGGAATCCCACAAACCATTGTCTCATATCAAGACAATCAATTTCTCAGCACATTCTGGTTGAGCCTCTGGTCACTATTGGACACCAAGATCAAAAAATCCATGGCCTTCCACCCCAAGACAGATGGCCAAACCGAGGCCGTAAACTGAATCATCATGCATATCCTGTGTATTTATAATTTCAAGCACCCTTGAACATGCGATGAGATTCTTCTCTATTTCCATCATAGCTACAACTGAGCCCTACATAGCTCAACTGGCCACAACCCCTTTCAGGTGGGGTTGGGATTCCAACCATTGGGTCCCATAGATGTTGCACTACCCCTTGCGATCACCTCGGCCAACTCATATCCTGCTCCAACTAAAGATGACAAAGACACCCAGTTCATTGAGAGGATCCAACACATCCACCAACAGGTTCAGGATATCCTACAGAGGTCCAATGACAAGTACAAGTAGTGCCATGATCAACATCGGATGCCACATAAGTTTCAGGTGGGTGACAAAGTTTCATTGCATTTGTAGAAAAAATGACTTACCATACCCCATCGAAAGAATCCACCATTTCATTATAGGTCATACACCATCACCAAGGATGTGGGTGACAATTCTTTTGAGCTCAACATTCCTCCTTTCCTTGGCATGCACCTAGTGTTCAACATGGATTCCTTCGACCTTATTTCCCACCATTATTGGACACCTCAAAGATAGCATAACAACTAACACCAACAGATCTCAACCCCAACTACATACAACATGCATCCAATGATCATATTGTGGACAAATAGGTCAAGGGCACTCGCCAACAAAGGATCCAACTTTATCGATTCGTCAAAGTAGGGCAAGTCCTGCACCAACGAAAGTGGCTCACCCAAGGCTAAATTCAGCAGAAATTTCCTCATCTAATGGGGGCACTCAACACAATGGAGACCATTTCTTATTAAATGGGGAGGATTGATCCGTATGGATGTCGGTGGCCTCCCACCTATTCAAACTGGCTCATTTTGGAATTTTTCCAGTTCAACAATTTGTTTCCTGGTTTTTGGGTATCTGTCTTTCGGGGCCGTTTTGAGGCCATCCCTGAGTTCTGGGGCCATTTTGAGGTCGTCCCTGAGTTCTAGGGCCATTTTGAGGCCCAAAACAATGTTTTTATGACTCGCCACAATCATCATGTATAGGGATCACCACATGAAACATGTGTATTATTCGGGTAGACCTTTCCAACAAGATATTGTGCACCTAAAATTAAGATCGTATGAAAAAGTACGACCCTGGGAAGTTGATGTACTAACTTACCCAAACAGGGCCCACATGACTTTTGGCGCTTCATATCCTATGGTTAGGTTTTTGGATGTCTAGGGTTTTTGACATTCCTGTTTATTGTAAAAGGACCTTCAGAGCCT
>JASDQU010373232.1:19055-57848 GCA_032191745.1 Picea mariana
CGTTTCTCTAGCTACCTTTTCCCCTGTATCTAGTGTTGGCTCTTTTGTTGCCTCTCTTGTTGGTGATAAATAAACCAGTGCATAGGCTAGTGCTATTTTTACTCGATCAATGAAATAAACTCAATATCCAACTACTCAATATCGATATGGGACTACTACTTCAATATATAATATATGGCGAGGATGTGGGTCGAGGTACTACCCCCTTGACTTATACCTTTCCTTCTACTAGTGATCCTAGGACTAGACTGAAAACTAGAAAAGCATATTCTTTGGTGGGTTCTTTCCTTCCTTTGTGGGCTTGATTATTCTGAGATGGTCCCCTCTTTCCACTCTAAGGATGTGCGCCATGGTATCTCAGTATGTGGTTCTTATTTCTTATAAGCATGTGGTCCCGACGAGTAAACCGTATAGCTCAAAATGAGGAGGCTCTCGAACTGCTCCTACTAGGTATTAAATGAAAACTCGACCTGTAGTATCCTATATAAGTGAATATTCTACCTGTTATTTTTACCTTTGCTCATGCCTGTGCCTCTCCAACTGATAGGCTTTTATCTCGATATAGATAGGATTTGATAGAACTTCTCCTTTTTTATACTTTGACTTTGTTGTCTAAGGAGCTTATGCCTCTCCTCCTTTAGAATCATCATTTCCTTAGTTCAATAGTAAGCTTCACCTTTTTTCAATCTATTGAGAGAACGACATTACCAATGAAGAGGGATGCTTGACATTCGATTGAGAGATGCATTACATCAAGAAACCCATAGCAGGGAGGGTCTCATTTCTGGGGCATAAATTGATCGTGTGAGGTTTCGCTAGAGGTGTTGAGTGTTTCCTTCGCTGTAAGATAAACTTCCACTCGATCAATGAGATATGAATCCGGACATTATGATGGCTATTAAGTTTGAACTTAATTTGCTACGAGATACTTCGCGGCTGGTGGATATGCATCTGGATAGGGAACTTGATTCATTGTTGTTAGCTCTGGATCCGTATCTGGTGGTGATAGCTATGGAATATCTGGGATGGGAATAGGCTCTATTGTTATTGATGGATCAAGAGGGTCAAAAGCTAGCTCTGCTTAGGCTTTCACCTTCCTCTATTGGGTCGTTGTACTGTAGCTTCTTTAGTGATACCTGTGCTTGTCTGTCTCTGTGCTTCTTTCCTAAGGTAGTCCTTAAATCATCCTAAATATAGGTAATGGAATTAATAGCTAGGTATGTGCCCTCATTCCTAGGGATAGAACTCGGCTATTCGTTTTTATATACGTAATATGACATATGGAAGCTTCATTGGGGAAGGTTTGATCCATAGGGAAAAGGGTAAGGTCCCTTGATTTCTTCCCCTCAAATCGTTAGAGAAGGTTATCCCTTATATAGCTCAGGTAAGATAAATCCTTCGACAATGTTGCTATTATATATGTAATTACACGAAGATTCGAGTTGTGTCTTCTCTCTCTTTCTTTGCAAAGTGCAAAGGAGACAACAATAAGCTTCTTTGCAAGAGTTGCTCTTATAAGTAAGGACGGGCTTCTTTCTTATTCTCTTTCTTTTGAACAAGAATGGACACAACCTAGAAAGATTCTTTGCTAGAGCTATTAGAGGTCTAGTTAGTTCTTCTTATTTCTTTCTTTTTCAATGGCACATTAACAGCCTCTTTTCTACGGAATATAGCAGATGTTGTCTGTTGTACCGCCTCACCCCCCCAATGAATGTCGGTGTTGTAGCTTCTATCATGTGGCAAGGACGTAGAGATGTGAATCTCACATGTTCGTTCCTTGGCTTTATTCACAGCTTCTATTTCTCAACTACTGCTAATTAGAAAACTAGTGCACTAATGTTAAAGAAAATTTGTAGGTCAAGGTTGTAGTAGATCTGGCTGCTATGAGCTCATGCTGGTTAGGCTTTCCTAGGTATTATCTATTCTCTTTCGGGTTCTTTAAGCAATGACCTTGAGAAATAGAATTTCTTCTCATTTCTAAGAGTTGTACTAATTAGATCGACATTTTCTTTCTTTTGGAACTACATGGACACATTGATATAGTGTTTTTGTTACACTCATGCATGGAGAAGTTGTTTGGTTAGTGCACCTTCCTTTATTTCTATTGTAGTATGGCAGGGATGGGTGGACATAAGATATATTATTATTATTATTATTAATTATTAATGTATAATAACAATAAAAGTTAAATTTCTCAATTTTGGTCAAGTTTAGATCATTTTCAACTTCCAATTCAACGGAGCAATAGATTTAACAATTTAAACCAATTTAATGAAATTACTCAAATTCAATAAAACTAGTTTAATTTTTTTAAACTCCTCAAACACTGCATTTTATATAAACTCCCTTATAAAATGCCTTCAAACAGGAGACATAGTTGTACTTTGAGATGGAACCATCATGTCTTTATTATATGAACTTGCAGCAATTATTACTTTGAACTGAACCAATCGTACACTATAAGCTAACTAAAATTTTATTTTTTGAGTTGATATTTTTTTTTAATTTCAGCAATATAAAATTGAACCAAAAAATCTACAATGTCATTATCTAGACGGAAATTACATTTTCTATAGATGACAAGTTAAAAAAAAAAAAGTCGGCGCGCCTGCACCGTCTCAACCTGTAATTCCTTAAAGACGAGTTTCAAATTGGAACCTCTAATTCCTTAAAGACGAGTTCAAATTGGAACCTCTAATTCCTTAAAGACGAGTTTCAAATTGGTTTGAACTTATAACCGTAACCCTAATAACCTAGGCACCTGCACAATCGATCCAAATCCACGCTTATTGAAACGCAGCCACAAAGCCTAACCCTGGAGAATGCCACTCCGTGACACTTTTTAAAATTATGTGATAATATGAGCTCATTATTAAACATCTGATTACGAAAATACATGATGGACATCACCTTCAACATTAAAAAATCTCAAATCCCACTTGTTTGTTTGTGAGGAAATTGTTTTCAAAACCTGTAATATATTTCCAAGAAGATAACTAGTTCAAGGGACAGCTTCGACACTTTGTCATTCACAATTTATTGAGAAAGATTATTAAGGGACGGCTTCGACACTTTGTCATTCACAATTTATTGAGAAAGATTATTTATGTAGCATCCTCTCTAAATATATTTCACTGCATTTTGTGTAAGATAACAAGGGCTTGTCGACATCGACTTGGTTCGGGAGATTGAGATGAAGCTCGATTATGGAGAAAAGTTGACAGAGTATGCAGGACTTTTATCAGGGTTGAAGAGCCCAAAGTGACGCTCCGTCTCATCCCCCCTCTTGTTGTCTTCGTTGAAAAGAGCGAAGATATAGGTCTCGATGCTCGTTCCTGGCCTCTTCGGTGTCCCTGCATTYGATAAAACATGTTGGATGAGATTGTTGTTATAAGCCTGAGCATTCTCTACTGTGGCCACATCCGCGCCAGCAGAAGGCCATCCGCTTTCAGTAATGACRATCGGGACGTTAGGATATCCCAAGGCTTCCATGGCCGAGAGAAGAGTATCAACCATGGCATCGAACAAATTGCTATAGCTCCGACCTRCRTCTTGCACCACCGCAGACGTGGACTTAAAGAGAGCATAGTCCAGAGAAATGTCRTTTCTGTYGTCGATGTAGCTGAAGTATGGATAGACATTGGCCATGAAGGGAGCTCCRTTATCTGACAGAAATTTGAGTATAGAGCTCRTGGTGGTCATCACATCATCTCTGAAGGTTCCTTGGGAAGGAGGGAAGCCATTGCCTATAACACTCATGGCRTGGGTGGTGGAGACCTTGATGTTATTCTGCAGATTGGCATTYTGAATCGCAGTTTGAATGTTGGTCATGGCACTGAAAAGATATGGCACGTCCTGCGTGCTAGGCAAAACCTCGTTTCCCACTGCAATGTATTTGATGTTGGGAAAGGGGCGAATGTTGTCGTTAACCCAACCGTTCGCTGCGTCCTGACTGGAGGATATTTCCTGCAATCTAGAGTTTTCGACTCCCACGATTACATCGATCCCGGAATTCGCGAAAGCTTTCAGTGCATCTCCGTTTGCAGCGAAAATCCTCATTTTCCCGATGTTGTTGTCGTTCATCAAGGTTACCACCTGGTCTGCAGATGGGAGAATGTCTCCGAGCATGCCGTAGTTCACTCCTATTTTATCACCATCTGCACAACGAATTGAATAATAAAACCCGATCGATGTTAAGCTTTGAATAACAATTGTATTTTATGAAGAAGAAAAAAATGTTGGGTGATGCTAATTTACCGGTGACGATTGAATAACAGAAGATGGCAATAAGCCCAATCAGGATTCTCGTCGTCTGTTGATTAGACGGTGCCATATTTCTCAAGAGAGACTTGAGAAGTGTTGGCGAGGACGTTCATTTATAAGAAGCTCGATTGCACTGCAGTGTACGCATGCATTGAATATTCACAACTGCTAGGCCATGTTGCATCCTGTGCCGTGTGGGACGGGCTGCAGCCTCCGAGCATTGACTGATTCATTATTGTAGTTTCTAAATCTTGATCATATAAATAAGAACGAGAGCAACGGGCACTCTTCGAGAGACTTTGAACAGTTTCAATCTAGAACTTTGAAGCCCTAATTTGTCGGCCGTGACTAACTGGTTAACAGTTGGAAACTCGTTATTCAAGTCAAAATCTTTGCGTGTTTGAATTACAATTCTTGTTGAACCAGGGGTCTAAGTAGAGGCAGCCACTAATCTTAACTTATATATAACGACACTTGTGTGACTATACTTTCATTGACGTCAACTAATACAATGCTAGTTCAAACTATGCCTCTAGTTTCAAAGGTAGGGTTGGTAGGGATAGACTTTTGACATTATAGAATCACTCAACTCTATTATCAGATTTTATTGAAGGCCGCCTCTAGTTGTCAATAAGCATTACCCCTGTTTAAGCATACAGGGGCTTCCTCACTGCAAGATATTAAATATTATTTTTGGGATTAACTGCGTAGTGTAAGTTATTAATATATGACTCATATTCATGAGATATTATTTTTGGGATTAACTACGTAGTGTAAGTTATTAATATATGACCCATATTCATGAGTATTAATCGCAACTGACCAATAATTCTCATGATTTGAATACTCCACTTAGCACTCATTGCATCGGGTGATGCTCACAGGGGTGAAGAAATGTGATTGAAACCAACGAAATGAATCGCATAGCATCAATCATCACTTCCGGGGAAGTCCTGGTTACCGGGTGCAAGCCCCGGAAGTGATCATTGATGCTATGTGATTCATTTCGTTGGTTTCAATCACATTTCTTCACGCCTATGAGCATCACCCGATGCAATGAGTGCTAAGTGGACTATTCAAATCATGAGAATTATTGGTCAGTTGCGACTAATACTCATGAATATGGGTCATATATTAATGACTTACACTACGCAGTTAATCCCGAAAATAATATCTAATTACTCCTGTTTATTAATATGTGCATTTAGTTTCAAAGTTATGAAAGACTTTGGCATGGTGCTTATATAGCACTACTCCTTTTTATTAGTCCCCGTAAGCATAGAGGGACTATAGCTATCGATAATTTGTTGACTATATATTAGTTTGTCCTTTGACCCTAAATATTTGTCCAATACCTATTGTTGGAGCTATGGAATTAAAAGCATATATTTTTACATATATTTATATAATAAAAAGTACCATATATGTACTGATCTGATTGGATAAGAGATTGGAGGTCTTATTGTCGTCTTCGCTATTCCCAATGTTTTATATGGCAACATATCCAAACTTTTTCTCGTATATAGTCTTTTTTAATCATATGTTTTTCCTCTATATTGCATGAAGGTGGATTAATTCTAGCATTAGTTTGAATGTTTGTATTAGCATTTTCCGGTAGTTGAATATATCTATAAGTTTTGATATGTACTTAGCATATTGAAATGTTTTGATATCCAAGCTTTATAGTGATTGAGAATTCCAAATCTTATAGCCTCTTTGCCGGATGTATTTTTGTTGAAATGTATCGACACTTATTCTGAGATGCCTCAATAGGCCTGACCGCTTAAATGTTTAGATGACACGACCTCCTCCAACAACCCTGACAACTTAAATTTTTGCATACCGCGAGGTCCTTAGATAGCCTGACAACCTTAAATGTTTATGTAAATACGGTTCTCGGAGTACATTTTTCGTTGAAATTTTCTATACAGTTAGAGTGAATTTGCAGAGTCTTGTTTCTCCACTACCAGTTCAATAGCCATTGTATGTTTCATCCTTTTTCTGCCTTTTCAATGCAATTTCGCACTAGTTGAAGCTGCATACATTGTTTACTAATTCGGTGAGTGCTTCTTCTTCGTTGGTTTGTCGGTTGCTGGTTGTTGTTGTCTCGTTCGCTATTTGACCTGCGCTTCTGCATTTCATCGTTTTGGAGTAAATTTCGATGCCAAAGTTTCATTTTGTATTCCTTATTTTTTGTTCAGTGTTTGCAGTTTGTAAGTAAGAATGTTTGTTTATTTGTAGCAGCATGCTACTCATATGTTTATGGTTCCTTCTGTGGTTCAGCTACAATTTCGTAATCGTTGGAGATACATGTGTTGTTTACTGGCTCAGAGGTTCTTGTTGGTTTGTTGGTTCATAGGTTCCTCGTTCTGTTTGTTTGCCTCAGGTTTGCACTTTGGGGCCCTAGGGGTGTAGTTCGGCCTGTTCGTGCTTTCTCGCTAGTTTGGTGCTTGTTGTTTTATTTTGTTTGATTCGGCCTTGTAAAGTTGGGCTCCAATGACGGTGGTTGGAGATTTTCTTTTTTATTTTTTTTTGGATTATTATTGTTTTTTTTTTGCATTTTACGGTGTTCATCCCCTGCATCCACGAGTCGACATTCAATTCGTTATTTTCCCTATCTGCCAAGGCCGATATCTGTTATTCTGTGAGATTTTGATGGTGCTTAAGTGCTTCCATGAAAGAAAATAGTTGTCTGCAAAATTGTTCGAGGATTACATGTGAAATTGCAATATCCACTATTTTTTTGTTGGAATAAAGCATATGCGGGATACATTTATAAACCATGTATGGTCAGATGTGCAAATATGACATTACATGTTCTTTCTCCTCTACATAGACTGGTGTGCACACACTACAATTTGTGTTGTGCTTGAGATATGATATGTGCAACAAAGATTCTACAAGTTTATATTTGGATGTCTTGAAACATATCTAGGTAGTTTTCCACGGAAAACCGAAAACTTATATCATGGGCACAATAGTCTTTGTAGAGGATAAAGAACATGTATTTCCATCGATGGAAGCATATCTGAATAAATTGCCATGGAAAACCAGAAATCGTTTAGCTATGGCCATGTAATTGTGTGATATTTTGTGCCTTGTAATATATTTTGGGCAGGGAAAACAAAATTATGTGCTTACAGCCATGGATAGATAAGCGCAAAAGTTTTTGTTTCTGCCTATCTTCTAGATTGTTCGTTGAGTTTGTTTTACTGTATGTACATATTGCTTGTTCTCCGATGAATACCCGCTTCCATTGATGTTCATTATATTTTGTGCGTTCCCACGTCCAAACAAACTAAATAGCTGGAGAAAACGAGGTGGTCTTCACTGCATCAGTTGAAGAGGATATACAAAGGTGCATGCTTGTACTGTTATTTCATATTGCATTGTTTTCTATTTCATTCATGGTCTGTATATGTGTTTCATTACATGCCTTCCTGCATACTAACCTGCTTCATTTACGTTGTGTTGTTGTTGCATTGCTACATTTAAACAAATAGGATAGCTGGAGATGAGGATGGGCTCTTTTTCCTGTAAATAACCCTCTTTCTCTTTTTTTTACATGTATGTCTTCATTATAAGTTATCTTCAATACATGCCTTCCTGCATACTAAGCTAGTTCATGTCCGATGTGTTTTCTTTGCATTGCTGCATTTAAACAAACAGAATGGTTGAATAGGACGATGGAATCTTTGGACCCTTTGGCGGGTAAATATACATATATCTGTTTCTTTTAGATGTATGTCTTCATACTAAGTTCGATTCATGCCCATTGCATATTCGACGTTGTTGCCTTGGAAAAAACAGGTTGCTTGGACAGGGAGATGAATTGTTATGTGCAACAACAGAGGGTTCTGTGGTACAATCTTCTAAAAGGTATACCAAGTGTGCTGGTAAATTAAATATACAAACTGGGTGGGGGCATATAATATTAGACTTGAAAACGATGACTTGCCAAAAATGGGCCTTTCTTCCCTCCCTATTTCTACTTTTTCCATTTTCTATTATCACGTTTGTTTTCTAATTCATTTTCTTAGTGTGATGTTCATCTTCACATGCTTGCATCAGAAAAAATTGGACTAGTGACATGGCCATGAGAAGTCAATCATCCCATACATCACCAGATCGACAAAGCCAAAGGTAAAGATGCATACGCTCTGCTCTTACTATGTTTAAAAAAATATCCTCGGGCATATATTCATCTATGACATGGTAGATATGCAGATGTCATTTTCAATACATGGTTTGTAGCTCACAAGAAGTATCAACAAGTATAAGCGAGACGTCGAACGTGTTGCATGTTTCTCAGACTAAGAGGTGTGGTTGCAAAACTCTGGCTCCATACTTCATCAAAGCTATGCGTGCACTTGTAGATTTATGCCAATGAAAGAAGAATACCAAAAAAAAAAAAATTGCACACTACCATTCACTTTAGTTTTCCTGTTCAAAAAATGTCACCGGGTCTAAAGTTGTGACATCCAAAGTAATGTCAATAGATGTCTTGAACAGCCGTCGAACTGGACAAGTGTTCTTCAAGGACCTAATGGTCCTCTATAGCACCTACTTGGACAAGGAAAATAAAAGTAGATCCATTATGTGTGCTGACACAATAGACAAGGAGGCCATGATGACAGTGACACTGAGTGTTCCTCCACAACTTGTCTAGGAACATGCAGAAAAGATATTGTCGCGTAATGGGATATCCATTACAAATTTTAATATATTGCCCAAAACAGTATATGACCGTGGTGATTGCGATCAGATTATTCTCTCAACAAAACAAGCATTGTGGAAAAAATTCTCGCTGTTTGTTCAGAATATCGTTTCGTCCCGAACTCGACTATCAGTTAGTTTACACAGAGCACTAATATTTACCCTATAGGAACGATCGGGAAAGCTATTACACTGGAGAGAAAACATGGGTCGCAACATGTTCTCCATAAAAATTATGGAGAATCGGACAGGGACAAGGCAATGGTACCGCTTTTCATATTCAGTTTTGTTTTTTACTTTCGCATGTGCATGTATCTCCGATAATTTACACAAATATTGCATTGTTCCATGTTTCGGCTACAATTGTTCGATACGTATTCAGATTTGTTTTCGTCAATAGAACAACAATTGCATAAAGGGAAGATTCCACTTATGTTGTTCAAAAATATAACAAAGAAGAGGGATGTTAGAGAAATGATCTTTCGGACAACCCACGCAACATTTGTAACAGAGTGGCGAGTAGATATAGTAGAGGATCTAAAGAAACTAGCTAGCTCTACAACTGTTGTGCATATACATCCACAAAATCATCCTCACTTTGCTTATAGAAATAGCCTTCAACAAATTCCTGTGACCTGTTTAATTTTTATTTTTTTTTGTAAGGGGAGGGGGGCGTGCAGTTGTGTATTATATTGCTCAATGTATTAAGTGGAGTTGTGTATTATATTGTTCAATGTATTAATTCCTATGCTCACGTTCCCAGGTTGAAGGTGTTTTAGTTTCAGCCAATGTGTACTCCACCCCCTTTGAACCTGTATGTACAAAATGCAACTCCCCTGCTTCTGCCTCTTCTTTGATAAGTGATGATACGATTGATTGTTTGCGATGCGGTGAAAAATGTCCATATATATATGGGCATTGCATCAATGTTGTTATCCGAACCGTGGGTAACACAACCATGCATTGGTTAGGCAGCCTCTGTTACAAAATGTGCTTCCTAAGTTGGCAGAGTTGTCGTATGAAACGTATCTACAGAAAAAGGCAAGTTGTGTCCACATGCTGCGAGAGCTTCGGATACATAGAAAATTCACCTTAAATGAGGACAATTTAATTTTGCATATCGGTTGAAGAAGGGGAAAAAATATATATATATCAAACTTTGGCACGAAACGAAAATACCTCATGTGTCTCTATAATATTTCTTCAACATCTAGATGAATGTTCATCAGAATTGGCTAGCTGGGATTGCACGCACATAAGATTAGCATGGGAAAAAACCCCATATATCCCATGTCCCGGTTATTTTCTACTGGAAACATATACCAGATGCAAAAGAAAACAAATGCAATGACGTATTTTCTTTGTATATCAAATAGTTTGGTTCAAAGGTCGATGGGTTCTGCTCTATGGAACCTTTTGGGAAGTTGCTTGTGGCCGGTTTGAAGTTTGGTTGGTTATTGGTTATGTTCTTTGTCTGTCAATTTGTATACCGCGGGACTGTAACTTTTCTTTAGAGGACACAGAACAATATAATTTAATTTTTCATCCAGCAAGCCCGCAGATCCGCCTGATAATTTCTATAGCGTTGTGACGCAAATATAGTATGTGGCTTGTTTTAGCAGATTTCCTTGATCAATGAACTTGGTCAAATTATTGTCCTGGAATAATTTGAAATCAACGAATATATAGTGTGCGAAGTGCAATTTTGCTATCATATCAACAAGAGGCCCTTAAAATTCAAATTGGTCGTTGTTTTGGCATTTTTTCTTAGTCGATGAACTTGGTAAAATTAATGTCCTCGAATAATTTTAAATCAACGAATATATAATGTGCAGAGTGAAATTGTGCTATCATATGAACAAGAGGCCCTTCAAATTCAAATTGGTCCTTGTTATGCTTGCGGTGATGAAATTTAAAAAAAAAAAACTTCTTTTGTTTCCTTCACTTTTTTAACAAATAAGCGATTTAACATCCTTTAATAATTTAATGTAATTCACTTGTACAATATCAATATTTAATATTAATCATTTAGTATTTCAAAATAATGTTTGTAGATAAAGTTAGATAGGATGACCATCCCTAAACAATTGCAATCTTGAACTCGTCAGTCGTGGAGTCCTGTCAATTTGTATGTCGTGGAACTTCGAGTGTTGTTTGGAGGATGCCAGACAATAAAAGTGCAATGTTGAGCCAAGCAGCCCGCAAGTCCGTCTGTCAATTTGTATATCGTGGAAGTCTGGCTACTATTTGTAGGACATAGAACAATAGAAGCTCAATTTTCATCCCGCCAAGCCAAGAACCTGCAATCGAAAAAGTGCCTAAGTATAGAATGAGGGATCCGCATATTATACTTTGTAAAAGTACATGTTTACTATACAAACTTTTGTATCACTAGCCTGACCAGATTGTACAAACTTTCTCATCTAATTAAATTCTCCAATATCAATATTTAATATTAATAATTTAGTATTGAAAATAATGTTTTTAGATATGTTAGATAGTTGATAGGGATTACCATCCATAAACAATGGCAAACTTGAACCCGCCAGCCCTCAAGTCCATCTGTCAATCTGTATATCGCAGAACTTTGAATGCTATTTGGAGGAGACGGAACAATGAAAGTGCAATTTTGACCCAGCCAGCCCACAAGTCTGCAATGTTGTTTGAAGGACACCGGTCAATAAAAGTGCAATGTTGAGTCAAGTAGTCCGTAAGTCTGCCTATCAATTTGTATATCGTGGAAGTCTGGGTGCTATTTGTAGGACACAGAACAATAGAGGCTCAATTTTTAGCTCGCCACCCCGAGAGCCCGAGATCCAAAAAGTGCCTAAGTATGGAATGAGGGATCCCAATATTATACTTTATAAAAGTACATGTTTACTATGTATTGCTCGTTTGTCAGAAAACGTTTATATCACTCGCTCGACCAGATTATACAAACTTTCTCATCTAATTAAATTATGCAATATCAATATTTAATATTAATAATTTAGTATTGAAAATATTTTTTTGAAATATGTTAGATAGTTGATAGGGTTTACCATCCATAAACAATGGCAAACTTGAACCCACCAGCCCTTAATTCCATATGTCAATCTGTATATCGCGGAACTCCGAGTGCTATTTGGAGGACACGGAACAGTGAAAGTGCAATGTTAAGCCAGCCATCCTGCAAGTCCCCTTGTCAATTTTTATATCACGGAATTGTGGATGTTATTTGTAGAGTGCGTAACAATAGAGGCCCAATTTTCAGCCCGCCAGCCCGAGAGCACCCGATCCAAAAAAGTGACTAAATATGGAATTAATACGGAATTGATATGGGACAATAAAAGCGCAATCTTGAGCCAACCAGCTCGCAAGTCTACCTGTCAATTTGTATATGCCAGAATTTTGGGTGCTATTTGTAGGAGACAGAACAATAGAGGCTCAATTTTCAGCCCCCCGGGCCGAGAACCCATGATCCAAAAAGTTCCTAAGTATGGAATGAGAGATCCACATATGGTCTATAAAATCTCATGTCCATACTTTATAAAGGTACATGTTTACTATGTATTGCTTGTTTGTTAGAAAAATTTTATATCGCTCGCCCGACCAGATTGTAAAAACTTTCTCGTCTGATTAAATTCTGCAATATCAATATTTAATATTAATAATTTAGTATTGAAAATAATTTTTTTAGATATGTTAGATAGTTGATAGAGATTGTCATACGTAAACAATGGAAAACTTGAACCCGCCCGCCCTTAAGTCCATCCGTCAATCTGTATATCACGGAACTCCGAGTGTTATTTGGGGGACATGGAACAATGAAAGTGCAATGTTGGGCTAACTAGCCCACAGGTCCGCTTGTCAATTTGTATATCATAGAATTGTGGGTTCTATTAGTAGAGCGCGGAACAATAGAGGCCCAATTTTCAACCCACCAGCCTGAGAGCCCCCGATCCAAAAAAGTGGATAAATATGGAATTGATACGGAATCGCTGCAAGAAAATAAAAGTGCAATGTTGAGCCAACCAACCTGCAAGTCCACCCGTCAATTTGTATATCGCGGAAATATGGGTGTTATTTGTAGAACACGGAACAATAGAGGCTCAATTTTCAGCCTGCCAGGTCGAGAACCCGCCATCCAAAAAGTGCCTAAGTATGGAATGAGGGATCCACATATGCTCTATAAAATGTCATGTCCATACTTTATAAAAGTACATGTTTATTGTGTATTGTTCGTTTTCCAGAAAACGTTTATATCGCTCGCCCGAACAGATTGTACAAACTTTCTCGTCTAATTAAATTATGCTATGTCAATATTTAATATTAATAACATAGTATTGAAAATAATGTTTTTAGATATCTTAAATAGTTGATAGGGATTTCCATCCTTAATCAATGGAAAAACTTGAACCCACCAGCCCTCGAGTCCATATGTCAATCTGTATATCGCGGAACTCCGAGTGTTATTTGGAGGACACAGAACAATGAAAGTGCAATGTTGAGCCACCGAGCCCATAGATCCACTTGTGAATTTGTATATCATGGAATTGTTGATGTTATTTGTAGAGCCCGCTAGCCCAAGAGCCCCCAATCCAAAAAAATGGCTAAATATGGAATGGCGAATCCATACATGCTCTATAAAAATTTCATGTCCATAGTTTATAAGAGTACATACTTAGTATGTATTACTTGTTTTTCGGAAAACTTGTAGGTGCAGAGGTTGGCGGATTCACGACTTCAGATTTCACTTACTTTTATATCACTAGTCCAACCAACCGCTTCCTCGTTTGATATTGTAATAAACGAATATAATCTGGCCCAAGTCCAATTATGCTATGACATGAATACGAGGCCCTTAAAATTCAAATAGCTGGTAAATCTACTTATCAATCTGTATATCGCGGAAATGTGGGTGTTATTTGTAGGACACAGAACAACAGAGGGCCAATTTTGAACACAGCATCCCGAGAACCCACCGTCCAAATAGTGGTTAAGTATGGAATGAGGGATCCGTACATGCTCTATAAAATCTCATGTCCATAGTTTTTAGAAGTACATCTTTACTATGTATTACTTGTTTCCTCTTAATCCTATTTAGAAGACACAGAACAATAGCACTACAATGTTGAGCGACCTAGTCCGCAACTTCGGCTGTAAATTTGTATATCGTGGGACTCTGGGTCCTATTTGTAGCATACATAGCAATAGAGTCCCAGCTTTGAGCCCGCCAGACCAAGAACCCGCAATCGAAAAAGTGGCCAAGTATGAGATGTGGGATTCGTACAAATTCTATAAGAACCTCGTGTCCATACCTTGTAAGAGTTCATACTTAGTATGTGTTAGTCATTTTTCGAAAAACTTCTACCTGTGGAAGTTGGCGGATTCACGACTTGAGGTTTCAATTACTCTTAGATCACTAGCCCAACTGACCGCTTCTCCATTTTATATTGTAAGAAACGAATGTAAACTGGCCCAAGCCCAATTGTGTTGTTACATCAATGAGGCCCTTAAAATTCAAATAGTCTGCAAATCCACTTGTCATTTTGTATATCGTGGAACTCTGGGTGCTATTTGCAGGGCATGGAACAAGAAAGCCCCAATTTTGAGCCCGCCAACCCGTGAGGACAATGGTAGTGTTACATAGTTCATAAGGATCACTATTCATAAATGCTCACAAGGTTGGGCCCACCAGCCCTAGAGTCCATCTGTGAATTTTTATATGGTGGAACTCCGAGTGTTGCTTGAATGACACAGAACAATAGAAATGCAATGTTGAGCGACCCAGCCCGCAAGACCGCCTGTCAATTTGTATATCGCAGAACTCTTGGATGCTATTTGTAGGTAACGGAACAATAGAAGCCCAATTTTGAGCCCGCCAGCCCGAGTACCCGCAATCCAAAGATTGGCTTAAGTATGTAATGCAGGAACACTACATGCTCTATAAAATATCATGTTCATACTTTATAAAAATATATTTTATGTATTGCTCATTCTTTTTGGAAAACTTCTTGGTAAGGAAGTTGGTGGATTCATGTATTCATATTTTAGTTGCTTTTATATCAACAATCCGACCGATCGATCGCTTCCCTATTACATATTGTATAGACCTCCTTGTCTAATTAAATTGTACAATATCAATATTTAGTATTAATAATTTAGTATTCAAAAGAATTTCTTTAGATAATGTCCAATAGTTAATAGGGATTAGCATCCGTAGACAATCGCATGCTCGAGGCCGCCAGCCCTGGAGTCTGTCTGTCAATTTCTATATCGTGGAAATCCAAGTATTGTTTGTATGAAAAAAAACGAAAGGAGTGCAATTTTGAACAAGCCACCCCGCAGATCCGCTGGCCAATTTGTATATCGCGGAATTATGAATGTTATTTATAGGCTAGAGAACAATGGATGTCCAATTTATAGCCCGCCCGTCCGAGAACCCACGATTCAAAAAGTGTCTAAGTACATATTTAGTGTGTATTACTCGTTTTTTCGAAATTTTCTAGTTTCTCGTTTCTCTGTGATTTTGTTTTTTGAAACAGGGGTTCCTGCATAGGAGGCTTTAACATTGAGTTTCCATTGTTGGCCACCTGTGACTAGCACCCGGACTTTCGTGATTCACAAATTTGCAAACAAACACCCCTTCATCTCGTATATTTTCTCTTTGTGTTTTCTTGGTCCTTTTTCCCAATGTCTCATGCTTTTATATACAGAACGTTAGGTTCAACAATATACAAATTGCCCTCTCGCCATTGCGCACAAACAACAACCCATATTACACGACATACAAATTGATGGCCAATATCTGTCACTAAGATGCAATATGACCATCGACCCTTCACGTCTCTTGGGTATATCTTCTATCGTTTTTATTTTGTAACCCGCCCAGCCGCTTTCCATACTTAGGTATTTCTTGGAATCGGTTTCCCAGGTTAGACAGTGCCTAACCGCAATTCACCATCATCGTTGCCTTTGTACTTATTTCCAAATATGCAATAATTAAGATTTAATGCTAGTATTTCACCCTGGAGGAACCGTTAAGATTGTTATTAATGTCCAGAAGTCCAGAGAATATTTGTCATTACTACGAATTAAACTAAGATTTGCACACAAGTATGTTATCCTTTCCAAGTATTCATTTAAAACACAATGCAATCTGTGTTTTGTGCACTGGTGGGTCGTCACCACAACCTTTGCCCTTTTTTCTAATTCTGCAATTAGTGAGCTATGATGGTGACAGCTCATTCTACACAAACCCTGGAGATTGTCATTGATCGGAAAAAGGCTCGAGAATATATTCCATTGATACACATTAAACCATAATTTGCGGAGGGTTATATCATCCCTCCCCGATTTTCATTTCAAACATCGTCTCGATCAAATGAAAATTCTTAATAACTTGTGGTAGCAGTTTTGTCTAGCCACAGTAAACACATTGGGGAATAATGGCCAGAGGTTCCATTATTCTAGGGCATATTCTTACTACTCATCTCCCTCCGCCCAAGAGAAAAAACGCAGATGGTCCCTTGGCACACCGAGAGATATATTTCAAGCCAAAGAATTCCAAGAAAACCCTGCCTGCTCAGAAACCTGCCCAGTTGCATTCATGGCTGAAGCACAAGTTGATGTCATGAATTCTGAGACGAAAGAAGATGATCTGATGGCCGCTGATACAGCAATGGATGATGGAAATGCACAAAATCTTCCCACTCCTGCACCCAAATTGAAATCAACCATAACGGACGAAACTTCTCGGCTTGCTGATGGCAGTCCTGACAACACCAAAAGGAGTTTCAGAAAAAAAAAAAACCCAACAGTAAACGCAATAGCCACTTTGCAGCGCGAAAGTAGGAATTTCAGAATTCCAAATTAATCCATTCTAGGTGGAAGAGTTTCACTGTAAAGAATTGATATGTTGATGCTCCCAGGGATTTATTTCAAGCCAAAAAATTATTGATTAACATCTTCGAGAATCAGTTCCAAAACTCTCACTGTTGCAAGGCATTTTTCTACTAGTCATCTCCTTCTGCCCAGAATGGACTAATTTGGGCTTCTAGAATTGCACGCGCAACCTGTGCTCCTGAATTTTTTTAGACTATGCAGAGGTGGTTTCAGCTAAGGGCTATTCCATTTGCCCTGCAACGTTTTTCCTCTTCTTCCTCACGAGAAGATTTTGAAAACTATCAATTTCAACACAGGATGATTAATCGAGGAGCAAACTATGAGGAGCTTGCATACTGTGGATCCCATGCCTGGGTTTGTCGCAAATACATTCAATGTTTTGGACCAAAGAACTAGGTCCAATTTCTAAGGATATATGTACAATATTGGGTGTTTTTCTTATTTTTTTACATGGATTTGCTATTAAAAAATTTGCCATCAACTCTTCATTGTTGCTTCTTTTCTGGATTTAACGCATGTTCTCATTGGCATGGTTTGGTGCTCTCGTACTTCTTCGATATTGTGTTTACTTAGGTCATTTTTTCTAAGATGGAACATCTAGCAATTATACAACAATGTATTGTGTCAATCCACCAGCCTTTTATGCAAACAAAAAATGGATTACACTGTTTCAAACCAATGTTCAATTCTATTCGTAATGCAGATAGAACATAGCAATACCAGTGTACAATGTTGCAACAAAATCGTTATTAAGTTTTAATGCTAACAACCCATAATGAAAGAAGTTTAATGCTCAAGTTAATATGTTGCAGTCATGGAACAATGTATGAAGAACACAATTACACCCATGCGTTCCAATAAAATCTAATCTTCAATAAATCATTTTCTAGAAACTAGTAGAAAATGAAGTTTAGTAGTTAACTTAATATGTTACAGTCATGGATGAATGTATCAAGAACTACAATGCACTTAATATTTAATAAATTACTACAAATATAGGTACAATTGCAATAAAATATAATCTTCAACAATGCATTTGCTGGCGATTAGTAGAAAATGATGGTTTTGCAACAATGGGGCTTCTTTGAAACCAATTCGCACTTACGAAAACTGCCTTCCACCTTTCTATTTTCCCACTCTTTTATTCCTTGTAGTTTCTCTTCCTGGTTACTTAATCATTTTTTTCCCGAAAATGCCTTACTGTGTGGCTTGCCGGATTCACTCGTTTCCAATGAGCACTTTCCCTTTCTTTAAATTGACCCTACCACATTTATGGCACATAAGCTATCTTAAAGGGAAAATAATTTCCTCTATAGTTCTGTGTTCTGCAAACAGCACCCACAGTTCCGCACTATACAAATTGACAGTCGGACTTGCCAGTTGGCTCGCTAATATAATGCCTCGGAGTTCTGCAATATACAAATTGACAGACGAAGCATACAAGCAAGAACCAAGTAAACTCTCAGATCATATTCCTGGTTTACACTTGTACTTGTGTTCTTTTATCACGACACTGATCGAACGCTTCCCCATTCCATACCCAGAAACTTCTCCGACCGTGAATTCCTGGTAGGTGGGCTCTAGATTGCACTTATGTTGTTCCATGGCCTGCAAACAATATTGTCACTTCCAAGATATACATATTTGCAACCAGAATTAGATCATGCCCTCTTTCGTATTACAATCCACCTATCATGCCATCTTCTGTGGTATACATTTTGCACTGAAAAATTATGAGAAATACAATTTAACCATCGTGTCCTCGCATATTTTGTGGAACTATTGTCACCCCCTTTTGAATCTCTTCTATCCACTTTTCATACTTCGCCATTTCTTCAAATTTCTTTGGCAGATCGTCGGTTTAGCGGGTTGAAGAAATATTCAGTTCCTAGTTGTTGTTTCATGTGCCTATGCCCCTTTGCAATTAGCAATTGTCAATTATATATAAGATATTATTTCTAGACATGCAATTAGAAATTTCCCTATTCCATATTTAGCCACTTTGTCGGAATTATGAAAATATACAAAGCGGCCGTTGAACTGCCCCATCATGATCTCTTCTATTTTACACATTTTGCACTCAAAAATTCCGATACATGAAATTTGAGCGTGCAACACTCGGTTGTCCTGAGTATCCCTATAATGCTTTTTTGAATCCCTTCTTATCGCTTTTCAGAGCTTTCCATTCTTTCCTTTCTCTTCACCATCTCCGACAGCTTCGCACTTGTCTATAAGAAAAGAAAAAAAAAGTTATATATATATATGTATATGTATATGTATATGTATATGTATATGTATATGTATATGTATATGTATATACATATCTTGTTTCTAAATATGGAATTACTAGCATTTAATTCTGACAGGTCATCATGTAGGAACCGTATAAATTGACATTGATGGGTGAAGGGCTCGAGGATATCTCGTATTGATGTGCATTAAACCAAAATTTACAGGGGAATTATATTATCCCTTCCGAGTGTTTATTTCAAAATCGTGAACTCTCGTTCACACGCCGTGGCCTTTGCACATTCAGGAAACCTCCAATCCTTAATTTCTCTTCGTCGTACCCGCCACCTTCGCATTTCTAAATATGCAATAAATAAGCTTTATTGCTAACAGTTCATCATGCACCACCCATACAGATTGTCATTAATCAACAAAAGGCTCGAGGAGCTTTCCCATTCATAATCATTTAACCAATATTTATCGGAGAGTTACATTATTGGCTCTAACTGTTCATTTAAACCATCATCTTCAACAAACCAATGTTTTCATAAACCTATGGCATCAGCTCAACAACACTTCTGTGGAGATACAGTCAACATCTTCGGGCATGAGGACCAGAACTTCCTATGGTCCAGGGCATATTCTTATTACTCAAGCTCTGCCACAGAGAACCAAGTAATTTGGACCTCCGAGATTTCTCATGCAAGCTGTGTCCTTGAGGTTTTTTATTGTAAGGACCTAGTCTCTTGGTGCGTCGATAAATTTATTTCTGAGAAAAGAATTATTCAACTGCGAGACCGCTCTTTTGTTTCTTTGTCACCTCAGGTCTTCCGCCAGATGCTAAAATTGTCGGAGTCAACATTGATGTTTAGAGGGGAAGATTGCAAACAGTTCCTAGCACAAAATAATAATGGGTTGGACCTCTTGCCCCATTTTTTGGAAAATCCGCTTCTAGTTCTTGAAGATATTACAATTATGCAGGTTAGTTCATTTAGAAATCCATTCTGCGAAATTTCCTAGCTGTTTACAATAATAACGGGACAAGAGTCCACTACTATGTTTTTCAGCATGGCTCTTTATATTTTGTATTTCACAGTCAACGAACAAGACATTTTTTATTGGGGCAGGTTAATTTCCCATGAAATCTATTCCCAATTGTCAAGCTACAAAAGGGAAAAGAAATTTTATATGTCGTCCTAATTAGTTTTTGCAATAGCGCATTCTTGTCAGTTTCCACAACTGTCTCTGTCCAATAATGTCAACTGTGAATTCCACCCAGTAACGTTCTGATACCAAGCCTTGTGAAAGCACAAGGCTTCCCACTTTTTTTATGAATTTTTTAATGGCTTCATGTCTGTTTTCAAATTTTTATTGTTAGGAGAAGATGCTCCCCGCATATCTGAACAAGAAACTAGTTTTTTGGACAAGAAGGGGACACTCAAACATTTGGATAATCACACTGTCATAATAATTTTTGGCTCCACGGAACAACCTCCTCTCCTTCCATGTCACATTATGGAAAAAATGTTTATTGTAGAAGTAGCACGTCAATACAGCTACTGGTTCAATATGTTCCAAAGGAAGAAAAGAAAATAGTTTATTCCTCTGCCCTGGAAAGTAGGGGAGTTCATGTTGAAAAATGTCAACAAAATTGACGATTTTGTAGCACATTCTACCATTTTCAACTTGAGATATGCTAAAATCATAAGAGAGTTCGACCCTTCTAATATTTTTTGACAACATTTACAAACACTTGGCCTCAGCAATTCGTTTTTCAAAAAACACCTATCCAAAAACAGAGACAGTGTCGACAACGGTCCTGCCTCTGATGTCGGCGACATAGACACAGTGCAAAGATGCACTAAATTGTACATGCAACAAGGGAAAGGTGTCGGTGACAAGAGTGTTCAATCCGCAAATACCACTCCAAAAAGTACGACATCCTGGAGCATCGCTCCAATGGCCCACCACAGCAATAAAGAAGCACATATTTCTTCAAATGGAGGAGGAGATAACGACCCTCCTCACTCTAAAATTGATAGTTCTCACAAGCTTCCAGTAGAGAAGAAGAGAAAAAAAAATGTGGGGTAGGCGGAAGAGCCGGAAATTCAGAGTGAGAACATGGAACTTGACACTAATCTGGATAGCATGATGAGATTCCTTGATCAACCCAGAGATTCCATCCACCATAGCCATCCAATGGACCTATCCATTATCAAAAAATTTGACAAAGATGAATCCTTTGTCTTCCAGAGCGTTTTTTTATAGCCAATACAAAAAATTGATAATTGAGAAAAAAAATGTTAAAAATAAGAAAGGAAAATCTCGTTCAGAGGTTGACCTTTCCAACATGTGGCCATCCCAAATCTATCAACTACACACCGTGAGTGGAGAATCACTTCATGGTTCCATTGTAGGAATCAAGACCGATAATGACAGACTAAGGGATCGGGTCAAGGAATTGGAAGACGCTTTCATTCCTATGCCATTGCTTGTCAATCCTTTGGCAATAGCCATGCCTGGCACCCCTACAGCCAACGTAAAAGCGTCCTCGACCTTGCTCACATCCTGTAAAGGATATGTGGATAATAATATCAAAAAAAGAATGGAACTGGTTACCGAGGCATGAAAAAGATCACAAACCATCACTTCCCTTGGAAACAGGACACATAGTTTTCTCGAGCATTTGTAGGCCGAGTTAAAAGATGAAGAAAAATTATTTTTAAAAATAGTCATTCCTTTTGGCAAGATTGTCAATAATATGGCAGAAAAAAAATGAAGAGAAGAAGATCTTCCATCCAAAAACTGGATTGGTCAATTGAATGCATGTTGGAAAGAAAAAGTGAAGAACCTGCATCTCATTGTTCAGTCATGTGAACAAGCCATATTGAACAAAGATAAATTATTCACAAGGCTGTCAAATACAGATTTAGTCGAGAAAACAAACGACCTCCAAGACTGTGACTTAATCGTAAACTCCTTACCCTTAACCAGGCAAGAGTTCGATAAACATGCTTCTATGTTTAAGGCCTTGTCTCTGGAAAAATTTTACAGCATCCTTCAATTTGATCAAGCTCACGTCGACGATTGGCTAGTCAAATATGCAGTACAAAATGAGGAAATTCATCAGGCTCTGTCTAATCTTTCTATCGAATTTCGGGAATTAGAAAGCGATCTTTTCAACATAAAAATACAGAATGAGATCAACGTCGCCCCAATGAGAAGCTACATTGAAGAATGGCTCGAAAGGCAATTGAAACAGGTTTCCAAGGAAAGGCAATAGGCAGTTGCCATCATTCCAGCAGTCGTCGTGGACATCCTTGAAACCGCAATCGTCAACGACATCAATGAAATGATAGCTGCAAGAAAATATCCAAAGGGCTCATATGTACCCTCACTGTAAAAATATTGATCGCAACCTGCTTTGTTTATCAACCCAGTTATTCCAGATTCTTAAATAGAGATCTATAGGCAAACAATTATACCTTTCCATTTTATTTTTTTTACAGGTATTGCACTCTATCTTCTTTCCACAATCCTGTTTCTTTTACATATTTCTCTAATGGTCCGTGGGAGCCCCAATCCCAGTCTACATGACAAACGCATTGAAATTCTGGTTTATATGTAACAGACTTTAATTTTTTTGTATATTTCAAAATTTCCAGTAGTATGTAACAAACTTTTATTTTTTGACATATTTCAAATTAAAATGTTTTCTTATATCCTTTTAAAATTATTTTTTCATACATTCTTATCTTTCACCAGTCTATATGACAAATGCATTTAATTTTTTATATGTTACAGACTTTTATTTTTTTATATATTTCAAAATAAATGGTGCTCTACAATGCTAGCGTTATTTACAAATGCATCTAAATTTTTTTATTTCTTATCTCATTTTCATTTTATGTCTTCATATATTTTTATCTTTCACCAATCCATATGGAAAATGCATTAAATTTCCAAATTTATTCTTCCACTTTCAACAAATTTGTAGTTTGTTATATACTTTCAAAAAATATGTGTTTGCTATATACTTTCAAAAAATAGATGGTTCTATGCCTGCCAAGTGTCATTTGATTTTTCCCCATGTTTTTTCATATACATGTTGCACACAATATTTCCGTCATATACATTTTTCACCAAACACTGTTTATTTTTCATTTACAGTTTGACCCCATTTTCCACAATTTTCTTTCTAACCTCATTGGCAGGGACTGCGCTACCACGTAGCCTTGTTAATCTATGCCTTTAGTTTCAAATTCATGTAAATACTTTGGCATCGTGCCTATGTTATAGAATATATTTATTATCCATATTTTATTGAAAAAAATTCTAGTGCCTATGTTATAGAGTATATATATTATCCATATTTTATTGAAAACAATTTATAGTTGTTACGCTTTCAAAAATACACACCTAATTAAAGTACAAAATACAACAATGACTAAGATAAAAGTGGAAAATGAGAAACCTAACAAGGTAAACAAGAAAATATTCAATTTCATACTAAGAAAAATCTAAAGGAATAAATCTCTTAACTATAATTGATGTTACAATTACATAATTTTTCACAAAAATCAAAATTAAGTGTAAATATGATTGTGAAATCCAAAACACTTATCAAACAAAAAAAAAATAGACACAACTTACTACAAATTCCACACTTCATGTAGAAGCCAAACTCAATTATATGCATTCACCCAAAAGGTAGGATAGCCAAACCCCAAACATTGTTGAAAATGAAAGATAAGTCCTTACAAACAGATTTAAAATCCATTCTTAGGAAACACTATATCAACCACAAGCATATAGCTAAAAAATGAAACACCATAATAAAACCAAATACAGGACTAGGAAAAACTAACAAACACTTATAGAAAGTGAATTAGAGAGCTCCAACAAAGACTCAGGAAAAATCAAACAAATGAAAAATAAAGACCTTCAAAGGCCAAAGAAAAACACAAAACTAAACACAACAACCCCAAATGAATTCAAAACGTTGAGCACTAGGAACAAAGACACCATGAATGCATAGAGAAAGACACACCTTCCTTTAAATGCAACTAGCATCATTTCACCACTACTCTTAGGAGACCCCCATTGTATCATTGACCTCACCATTTACAAGCTAATCAAAACTCAAAATATTAATTTTCAATTTATATTATAAAAATATGAGAAATCAAATTTATAGGAAAACCATATGCAGGAATAACTCATACTTGTGATATATGAATAATGTCTAATCTATATGAGTACATAATTGTAATGAAGTAGACGAGGATTAATGTATACATATGAGTGAAAGATGAGGATAAGGAGAGAAGTTAGGTATGAGGATCTCATGCATTGAGTTGAGAGATTTAGGAAATTATTATTGGAGAAAGTTATGCATATGGTTTGAACTAATCCTCTAATTATGACATAGTTGTTTTTTGATGTCTTACTTATACAGCTAGCAGTTACAATTCTTCTTTATTATTATAATCGTTTAGCACATTAGCTTCAGAAATAAGATCAATGAAAGAGAAGCAATCACAGAAACAATAGAGACACACATTTTATCTTGGGAAAGCCTCATGGGGGAGAAAACCCACCAAAAACTTCCTCAATATAAATAGACCAAAGACGGAACAAAAGATCCTCCTCTACTCCTTCAATAGGAATAGTAGTGCACCACTTGACGAAGAAATACCAAGACATAGACCAAGAACCCTCCTTGATGTCACCTTACCCTCTTAATTTACTTTTAATTGTCAAGACACAATAGAACCAACTTTTACAAAGGCACAATAAAGACTAATTAAATATAATATAATAATGTTATTATTCAACTCTCTCTCAAATAGAATATTCTTAAAAATTACAATATTTGAACACTCTCCATTAACAAAAAGGGTATTCCACTGACAACATTAATAACAATTAACTAGACGGTGCCATATTTCTCATAGGAAACGTGAGACTTGAGAAGTGTTCGTGAGGACGTTCATTTATAAGAAGCTCGATTGCACTTGTTCGTGAGACTTGTTCGTGAGGACGCATGCATTGAAGGTTTGATCCATAGGGAAAAGGGTAAGGTCCCTTGATTTCTTCCCCTCAAATCGCTAGAGAAAGTTATCCCTTATATAGCTCTTATATAGTTCAGGTAAAGTAAATCCTTCGACAATGCTGCTATTATATATGTAATTATACGAAGATCCGAGTTGTGTCTTCTCTTTCTTTCTTTGCAAAGGAGACAACAAGAAGCTTCTTTGCAAGAGTTGCTCTTATAAGTAGGGACGGGCTTCTTTCTTATTCTCTTTCTTTTGAACACTTATTCTCTTTCTTTTGAACAAGAATGGACACAACTTGGAAAGCTTCTTTGCTAGAGCTATTAGAGCTAGAGCTATTAGAGGTCTAGTTAGTTCTTCTTATTTCTTTCTTTTGCAATGGCACATTAACAACCTCTTTTCTACTGAATATAGCATATGTTGTCTGTTGTACCGCCTCACCCCCCCAATGAATGTCAGTGTCGTAGCTTCTATCATGTGGCAAGGACGTAGAGATGCGAATCTCACATGTTCGTTCCTTGGCTTTATTCACAGCTTCTATTTCTTCACTACTGCTAATTAGAAAACAGGCATTCTCTATTCTCTTTCGGGTTCTCTAAGCAATGACCTTGAGAAACAAAATTTCTTATCATTTCTAAGAGTTGCACTAATTAGATAGAAGTTTTCTTTCTTTTGGAACTACATGGACACATTGATATAGTGTTTTTGTTGCACTCATGCATGGAGAAGTTGTTTGGTTAGTGCACCTTCCTTTATTTCTATCTTTATTTCTATCGTAGTATGGATGGATGGAGATAAGATATATTATTATTATTAATTATTAATGTATAATAACAATAAAAGTTAAAATTTTCAATTTTAGTCAAGTTTAGATCACTTTCAACTTCCAATTTAATAATTTAAACCAATTTAATGAAATTACTTAAATTCAATAAAATTAGTTTAATTATTTTAAACTCCTCAAACACTGCATTTTACATAAACTCCCTTATAAAATGCCTTCAACCAGGAGACATAGTTGTACTTTGAGATGGACCCATCAGGCCTTTATTATATGAACTTGCAGCAATTATTACTTTGACCTGAACCAATCGTACACTAAAAGGTAACTAAAATTTTATTTTTTGAGTTGATATTTTAATTTTTAATTTCAGCAATATAAAATTGAACCAAAAAATTTACAATGTCATTATCTGGACAGAAATTACAATTTCTATAGATGACAAGTTTAAAAAAAAATAAAGATCAGCGCGCCTGCACCGTCTCAACCTCTAATTCATTAAAGACGAGTTTCAAATTGGTTTGAACTTATAACCGTAACCCTAATAACCTAGGCACCTGCACAATCGATCCAAATCCACGCTTATTGAAACGCAGCCACAAAGCTTAACCCTGGAGAATGCCACTCCGTAACACTTTTTAAAATTATGTGATAATATGAGCTCGTTATTAAACATCTAATTACGAAAATACATGATGGACATCACCTTCAACATTAAAACCTCTCAAATCCCACTTGTTTGTTTGTGAGGAAATTGTTTTCAAAACCTGTAATATATTTCCAAGGAGATAACTAGTTCAAGGGATGGCTTCGACACTTTGTCATTCACAATTTATTGAGAAAGATTATTTATGTAGCATTTTCTCTAAATATATTTCACTGCATTTTGTGTAAGATAACAAGGGCTTGTCGACATCGACTTGGTTCGGGAGATTGAGATGCAGCTCGATTATGGAGAAAAGTTGACAGAGTATGCAGCACTTTGATCAGGGTTGAAGAGCCGAAAGTGACGCTCCGTCTCATCCCCCCTCTTGTTGTCTTCGTTGAAAAGAGCGAAGATATAGGTCTCGATGCTCGTTCCTGGCCTCTTAGGTGTCCCTGCATTCGATAAAACATGTTGGAGAATGCGAGGCGTTGTAATGCACAATGCAAGGCGTCCAACCGCTTTATTGCGATCGTACATTCCAAGGCAAATTGGTTCTCGGAAACAATAAGACTTTTTCAATAAATTCATTGATTGATATTTTGTCCGTATTATTTCTATTGTATTGGTATTTGTAAATTGTTCTCATGCGCTCAGTTCAAATGGCTAATCATCTTCTGATCAGGGAAATGCAATCAATAAGTTTTCAATGGAGAAACCATGGAATCCTCTAGTTTATGGAGGAGACGCACCAAATGTCTCTGCAGTTTTTACTTCGGAACAATCCAGGTATCCATGATTGGACATGATTATGATACGAGTTTTTTTAATCAAGCATGCCATTTATAGCTGACATGAGACCTAATATGTAAAAATTGAACTCACAGATATTGCTCGGAAAATTCATTAGATCGCAATAAAGTGGCTGGAAAAATTGTAGTATGTGATGAGGGAGGTGGAGATGGAAGCTTCCTGGCTGGAGGAAAGGGCGTCCTCGGGATATTCAACATTCCTTGTGACGCCTTGTATTCTTCCATCATTCCTTCAATCTGGATACAGAGACCATGGATGATTTTAGGGGCTAAATTTTGCTCATGGTCTAATTTTCTATGTTTTTCCCAAAATTGAGATTCACTATTTTAAAAATGAATCGCCCAAATTCTATAAGATAAAATTATTTTACCTTAAAAATTGCCAAAAATTTATAAAAACTATATAAAATCTTTATAAATTTCAATATTTTTAAAAAAATATCGCCAAACATTTATAGTTGGCATATGAAGGATTAGTAAGATTCGCCAAGGTTTCTACATTTTAAAACAAATTTCCATCCTTAAAATCATCCCTAACAGAGACAGAGAAAGATGAACTCAGAGCCTACATGAATTCTACCAGGTAAAAGATAATTGTCTTTTCTTTGTTTATATATGAAGGGGATTGCGGGAGAAGTAGATTAATCTACTTGGTATAGCTATACAGATTTGAACGGATCATTAATAATCGGTGAGCACACAACCTTAGTATATAGATTTATGATAATTTATGGAAGTAAATTATTTTTGTACATCTAAATTTTTAATTTAATTAACTAACATTGATTCCAGTCATATGCATGCAATTATATGCAGGAGGTTAGGTTTTTTACTGTGTAATTTGAATAATTTGTTTTAGGCTGGACCATTAAAGTAATAATTTCGATGGACTTATTCATACATTGAGGTCCAGTTGCAACTATACTAAAAAGTTATACCCAGAAAGAATTGCACTGTAGTTGCTTCATTCTCCTCATGAGGACTAAGTCCAATCACTGAAAGTTTTCTCAAGGTAAGCTTTGATAGTTACTATAAAAGTTCAGAAATGCTTATATGCTGATTAGGGTTTGTAGGACTTTAACCAAATTATTTATAGATGCTAGGATTAGGGTTAGGATTAGAGTTTGTAGGATTTTAACCAAATTAAATTAAATAATAGGGTTTGTAGGACTATAACCAAATTAAATCAAATAATATTAGGATTAGTATTAGGACCAAATTAAATAAGATATAGATAGTTTTCGGACTCTCTATCTAATGCAAAATGCACATCCCTATCTAATTACTAATGCACAGGGTTCTGTGGTTATTTAATGCCCAAGGCTTCGTTATTTCGGCGTTCACCAGCCACGAGTGACTTGTGGCTGTGCTAGTATATAACGACACTTGTGTGACTATACTTTCATTGACGTCAACTAATACAAAGCTAGTTCAARCTAAGCCTCTGGTTTCAAAGGTRGGGTTGGTAGGGATAGACTTTTGACATTGCGCATATGTTATAGAGTCACTCAACTCTATTATCAGATTTTATTGAAGGCCGCCTCTAGTTGTCAATAAGCATTACTCCTGTTTATTAATATGTGCATTTAGTTTCAAAGTTAGGAAAGACTTCGGCATGGTGCTTATATAGCACTACTCCTTTAGTCCCCGTAGGCATAGAGGGACTATAGCTATCGATAATTTGTTGACTATATATGTAGGCATAGAGGGACTATAGCTATCGATAATTTGTTGACTATATATTAGTTTGTCTTTTGACCCAAAATATTTGTCCAATACCTATTGTTGGAGCTATGGAATTAAAAGCATATATTTTTACATATATTTATATAATAAAAAGTACCATATATGTACTGATCTGATTGGATAAGAGATTGGAGGTCTTATTGTTGCCTTTGTTATTCCCAATGTTTTATATGGCAACATATCCAAACTTTTTCTCATATATAGTCTTTTTTAATCATATATCCTTCCTCTATATTGCTTGAAAGTGGATTAATGCTAGCATTAGTTTGAATGTTTGTATTAGCATTTTCTGGTAGCTGAATATATCTGTAAGTTTTGATATGTACTTAACATATTGAAATGTTTTGATATCCAAGCTTTATAGTGATTGAGAATTCCAAATCTTATAGCCTCTTTGTTGAATGTATTTTTGTTGAAATGTATTGACACTTATTTTGAGATGCCTCAATAGGCCTGACAGCTTAAATGTTTAGATGACGCGACCTCCTCCAACAACCCTGACAACTTAAATTTTTGCATACCGCGAGGTCCTTAGATAGCCTGACAACCTTAAATGTTTATGTAAATACGGTTCTCGGTGTACATTTTTTGTTGAAATTTTCTATACAGTTAGAGTGAATTTGCAGAGTCTTGTTTGTCCACCGCCATTTCAATAGCCATTGTATGTTTCATCCTTTTTCTGCCTTTTCAATGCAATTTCGTACTAGTTGAAGCTGCATACATTGTTTACTAATTTGGTGAGTGCTTCTTCTTCATTGGTTTGTCGGTTGTTGGTTGTTGTTGTTTCGTTCGCGATTCGACCTGCGCTTCTGCATTTCATCATTTAGGAGTAAATTTTGATGCCAAAGTTTCATTTTGTATTCCTTATTTTCTGTTCAGTGTTTGCAGTTTGTAAGTAAGAATGTTTGTTTATTTGTAGCGGCATGCTTCTCATATGTTTCCGGTTCCTTCTGTGGTTCAGCTACAATTTTGTAATTGTTGGAGATACATATGTTGTTTACTAGCTCAGAGGTTCTTGTTGGCTCGTTGGTTCATGGGTTCCTCATTCTGTTTGTTTTCCTCAGGTTTGCACTTTGGGGCCCTAGGGGTGCAGTTCGGCCTGTTCGTGCTTTCTCGCTAGTTTGGTTCTTGCTGTTTTATTTTGTTTGATTCGGCCTTGTAGGGTTGGGCTCCAACAGTGGTAGTTGGAGCTTTTCTCGTTTCTTTTTTTTTGGATTATTATTGTTTTTTTTTACATTTTACGGTGTTCATCCCCTGCACCCACGAGTCGACATTCAGTTGTGTTATTTTCCTTGTCTGTCGAGGCCGATATCTATTATTCTGTGAGATTTTGTTGGTGCTTAAGTTCTTCCATGAAACAAAATAGTTGCATGCAAAATTGTTCGAGGATTACATGTGAAATTGCAGTATCCGCTATTTTTTTGTTGGAATAAAGCATATGCAGGCTACATTTATAAACCATGTATGGTCAGATGTACATATATGACATTACATGTTCTTTCTCCTCTACATAGACTGTTGTGCACACACTACAATTTGTGTTGTGCTTGAGATATGATATGTGCAAAAAAGATTCTACAAGTTTATATTTGGATGTCTTGAAACATATCTGGGTAGTTTTCCATGGAAAAACAGAAACTTGTATCGTGGGCACAACAGTCTTTGTAGAGGATAAAGAACATGTATTTCCATTGGTGGAAGCATATCTGAATAAATTGCCATGGAAAACCAGAAATCGTTTAGCTACGGCCATGCAATTGTGTGATATTTTGTGCCTTGTAATATATTTTGGGCAGGGAAAACAAAATTACGTGTTTACAGCCATGGATAGAGAAGCGCAAAGGTCTATGTTTCTGCCTATCTTCTAGACTATTCATTGAGTTTGTTTTACTATATGTACATATTGCTTGTTCTCTGGTGAATACCAACTTCCATTGATGTTCATTGTATTTTGTGCATTCCCACATCCAAACAAACAAAATAGCTGGAGAAAACGAGGTGGTCTTCACTGCATCGGTTGAAGAGGATATACAAAGGTGCATGCTTGTACTGTTATTTCATATTGCATTGTTTTCTATTTCATTCATGGTCTATATATGTGTTTCATTACATGCCTTCCTGCATACTAATCTACTTCATTTTTGTTGTGTTGTCCTTGCATTGCTACATTTAAACAAACAAGATAGCTGGAGATGAGGATGGGCTCTTTCGTAGGTAAATAACCCTCTTTCTCTTTCTTTTACATGTCTATCTTCATTATAAGTTATCTTCAATACATGTCTTCCTGCATACTAAGCTAGTTCATGTCCGTTGTGTTTTCGTTGCATTGTTGCATTTAAACAAACAGAATGGATGGATAGGACGATGGACTCCTTGGCGGGTAAACAGACCTATATCTGTTTCTTTTAGATGTATGTCTTCATACTAAGTTGGCTTCATGTCCATTGCATATTTGGCATTGTTGCCTTGGAAAAAACAGGTTGTTTGGACAAGGAGATGAATTGTTATGTGCAACAACAGAGGGTTCTGTGGTACAATCTTCTAAAAGGTATACCAAGTGTCCTGGTAAATTAAATATACAAACTGGATGGGGGCATATAATATTAGACTTGAAAATGATGAATTTCCAGTAATGGGCCTTTCTGCCCTCCCTATTTCTACTTTTTCCATTTTCTATTATCACGTTTGTTTTCTAATTCATTTGCTTAGTGTGATGCTCATCTTCACATGCTTGCATCAGAAAAAGTTGGACTAGTGACATGGCCATGAGAAGTCAGTCATCCCAGACATCACCAGACCGACAAAGCCAAAGGTAAAGATGCATACGCTCTGCTCTTACTATGTTTACTTAAAAAATATCCTCAGGCATATATTCATCTATGGCATGGTGGATATGCAGATGTCATTTTCAATACATGGTTTGCAGCTCACAAGAAGTATCAACAAGTACAAGTGAGACATCGAACATGCTACATGTTTCGTAGACTAAGAGGTGTGGTTGCGAAAATCTGGCTCCATAGTTCATCAAAGCTACGCGTGTACTTGTAAATTTATGCCAGTGAAAGAAGAATACCAAAAAAAAAAAAAATTGCACACTACCATTCACTTTAGTTTTCCTGTTCAAAAAATGTCACCAGGTCTAAAGTTGTGACATCCAAATTAATGTCAATAGAGGGCTTGAACAGCCGTCGAACTGGACAAGTGTTCGTCGGGGACCTAATGGTCCTCTATAGCACCTACCTGGACAAGGAAAATAAAAGTAGATCCATTATGCGTGCAGACATGATAGACAAGGAGGCCATGATGACAGTGAAACTGAGTGTTCCTCCACAACTTGTCAAGGAACATGCAGAAAAGATATTGTCGCGTAATGGGATATCCATTACAAATTTTAATATATTGCCCAAAACAGAATATGACCGTGGTGATTGCGATCAGATTATTTCTCTCAACAAAACAAGCATTGTGGAAAAAATTCTTGTTGTTTGTTCAGAATATCGTTTCGTCTCGAACTCGACTATCAGCTAGCTTGCACATAGCACTGATATTTACCGTATTGGAATGATCGGGAAAGCTGTTACACTGGCGAAAAAACATGGGTCACAACATGTTCTCCATAAAAATTATGGAGAATCGGATAGGGACAAGGCAATGGTACCGCTTTTCATATTCAGTTTTGTTCTTTACTTTCGCATGTGCATGTATCTCGGATAATTTATGCAAATATTGCACTGTTCCATGTTTCAGCTACAATTTTTCGATACATATTCAAATTTGTTTTCGTCAATAGAACAACAATTACATAAAGGGAAGATTCCACTTATGTTGTTCAAAAATATAACAAAGAACAGGGATGTTAGAGAAAGGATCTTTCGAACAACCCAGGCAACATTTGTAATAGAGTGGCGAGCAGATATAGTAGAGGATCTAAAGAAACTAGCTAGCTCTACAACTCTTGTGCATATACATCACAAAATCATCCTCACTTTCCTTTTAAAAATAGCCTTCAACAAATTCTTGCGACCTGTTTTATTTTTATTTTTTTTTGTAAGGGGAGAGGGGGGTGCAGTTGTGTATTATATTGTTCAATGTATTAAGTGGAGTTGTGTATTATATTGTTCAATGTATTAATTCCTATGCTCACGTTCTTGGGTTGAAGGTGTTTTAGTTTCAGCCAATGTGTACTCCACCCCCTTTGAACCTGTATGTACAAAATGCAACTCCCCTATTCCTGCCTCTGCTTTGATAAGTGATGATATGATTGATTGTCTGCGATGCGGTGAAAAATGTACATATATATATGGACATTGCAACAATGTTGTTATCTGAACCGTGGGTAACACAACCGTGCATTGGTTAGGCAACCTCTGTTACAAAATGTGCTTCCTAAGTTGGCAGAGTTGTCGTATGAAACGTATCTACAGAAAAAGGCAAGTTGTGCCTACATGCTGCGGGAGCTTCGGATACATAGGAAATTCACCTTAAATGAGGACAATTTAATTTTGCATATCGGCTGAAGAAGGGGAAAATATATATATGTGTATCAAACTTTGGCACGAAACAAAAATACCTCATGTGTCTCTGTAATATTTCTTCAACATCCCAATGAATGTTCGTCAGACTTGGCTAGCTAGGATTGCACGCACATAAGATTAGCATGGAAAAAAACCCCAATTATCCCATGTCTCGGTTATTTTCTATTGGGAACATATACCAGATGCAAAAGAAAACAAATGCAATGACATATTTTCTTTGTATATCAAATAGTTTGGTTCAAAGGTCGATGGGTTATGCTCTATGGAACCTTTTGGGAAGTTGCTTGCGGCCTGTTTGAAGTTTTGTTGGTTCTTGGTTATGTTCTTTGTCATTCAATTTGTATACCGCGGGACTGGAACTTTTCTTTAGAGGACACGGAACAATATAATTGAATTTTTCAGCCAACGAGCCCGCAGATCCGCCTGATAATTTCTATGGCGCTGTGACGCAAATATAGTATGTGGCTTGTTTTAGCAGATTTCCTTGATCGATGAACTTGGCCAAATTATTGTCCTAGAATAATTTGAAATCAACGAATATATAGTGTGTGAAGTGCAATTGTGCTATCATATCAACAAGAGGCCCTTAAAATTCAAATTGGTCGTTGTTTTGGCATTTTTTCTTAGTCGATGAACTTGGTAAAATTAATGTCCTCGAATAATTTTAAATCAACGAATATATACTGTGTGGAGTGCAATTGTGCTATCATATGAACAAGAGGCCCTTAAAATTCAAATTGGTCCTTGTTATGCTTGCGATGATGGAATTTAAAAAAAAACTTCTTTTGTTTCCTTCACTTTTTTAACAAATAAGCGATTTAACATCCTTTAATAATTTAATGTAATTCACTTGTACAATATCAATATTTAATATTAATAATTTAGTATTTGAAAATAATGTTTGTAGATAAAGTTAGATAGGATGACCATCCCTAAACAATTGCGATCTTGAACTCGCCAGTCGTGGAGTCCTGTCGATTTGTATGTCATGGAACTTCGAGTGTTGTTTGGAGGATGCCAAACAATANAAAACAAATGCAATGACGTATTTTCTTTGTATATCAAATAGTTTGGTTCAAAGGTCGATGGGTTATGCTCTATGGAACCTTTTGGGAAGTTGCTTGCGGCCTGTTTGAAGTTTTGTTGGTTCTTGGTTATGTTCTTTGTCAGTCAATTTGTATACCGCGGGACTGGAACTTTTCTTTAGAGGACACGGAACAATATAATTGAATTTTTCAGCCAATGAGCCCACAGATCCGCCTGATAATTTCTATGGCGTTGTGACGCAAATATAGTATGTGGCTTGTTTTAGCAGATTTTCTTGATCGATGAACTTGGCCAAATTATTGTCCTGGAATAATTTGAAATCAACGAATATATAGTGTGCGAAGTGCAATTGCGCTATCATATCAACAAGAGGCCCTTAAAATTCAAATTGGTTGTTGTTTTGGCATTTTTTCTTAGTCGATGAACTTGGTAAAATTAATGTCCTTGAATAATTTTAAATCAAAAAATATATACTGTGCGGAGTGAAATTGTGCTATCATATGAACAAGAGGCCCTTAAAATTCAAATTGGTCCTTGTTATGATTGCGGTGATGGAATTTAAAAAAAAACTTCTTTTGTTTCCTTCACTTTTTTAACAAATAAGCAATTTAACATCCTTTAATAATTTAATGTAATTCACTTGTACAATATCAATATTTAATATTAATAATTTAGTATTTGAAAATAATGTTTGTAGATAAAGTTAGATAGGATGACCATCCCTAAACAATTGCGATCTTGAACTCGCCAGTCGTGGAGTCCTGTCGATTTGTATGTCGTGGAACTTCGAGTGTTGTTTGGAGGATGCCAGACAATAAAAGTGCAATGTTGAGCCAAGTAGTCCATAAGTCCGCCTGTCAATTTGTATATCGCGGAAGTCTGGCTACTATTTGTAGGACATAGACTAATAGAGGCTCAATTTTCATCCCACCAGGCCGAGAACCTGCAATCGAAAAAGTGCCTAAGTATGGAATGAGGGATCCACATATTATACTTTATAAAAGTACATGTTTACTGTAAAAACTTTTGTATCACTAGCTCGACCAGATTGTACAAACTTTCTCATCTAATTAAATTCTCCAATATCAATATTTAATATTAATAATTTAGTATTGAAAATAATGTTTTTAGATATGTTAGATAGTTGATAGGGATTAGCATCCATAAACAATGGCAAACTTGAACCCGCTAGCCCTCAAGTCCATATATCAATCTGTATATCGCAGAACTTCGAATCCTATTTGGAGGAGATGGAACAATGAAACTGAAATGTTGACCCAGCCAGCCCGCAAGTCCGCAGTGTTGTTTGGAGGACACCAGTCAATAAAAATGCAATTTTGAGCCAAGCAGTCCGTAATTCTGCCTATCAATTTGTATATCGCAGAATTCTGGGTGCTATTTGTATGACACAGAACAATAGGGGCTCAATTTTTATCCCGCCACGCTGAGAACCCGCGATCCAAAAAGTGCCTAAGTATGGAATGAGGGATCCGCATATTAAACTTTATAAAAGTACATGTTTATTATGTATTGCTCATTTGTCAGAAAATGTTTATATCACTCGCCCGACCAGATTCTACAAACTTTCTCATCTAATTAAATTATGCACTATCAATATTTAATATTAATAATTTAGTATTGAAAATAATGTTTTGAAATATGTTAGATAGTTGATAGGGTTTACCATCCATAAACAATGGCAAATTTGAACCCACCAGCCCTCAATTCCATCTGTCAATCTATATATCACGGAACTCCTAGTGCTATTTGGAGGACACAGAACAATGAAAGTGCAATGTTAAGCCAGCCAGCCTACAGGTCCCCTTGTCAATTTATATATCACGGAATTGTGGATGTTATTTGTAGAGCGCGTAAAAATAGAGGCCCAATTTTCAGCCCACTAGCCCGAGAGCAACCGATCCAAAAAAGTGGCTAAATATGGAATTAATACGGAATCGATACGAGACAATAAAAGTGCAATGTTGAGTCAACCAGCTCGCAAGTCCACCTGTCAATTTGTATATGCCAGAAGTCTGGGTGCTATTTGTAGGAGACAGAACAATAGAGGCTCAATTTTCAGCCCCCCGGGATGAGAACCCATGATCCAAAAAGTTCCTAAGTATGGAATGAGGGATCCGCATATGGTCTATAAAATCTCATGTCCATACTTTATAAAGGTACATGTTTACTATGTATTTCTCGTTTGTCAGAAAACTTTTATATCGCTCGCCCGACCAAATTGTAAAAACTTTCTCGTCTGATTAAATTTTGCAATATCAATATTTAATATTAATAATTTAGTATTGAAAATAATGTTTTTAGATATGTTAGATAGTTGATAGTGATTGTAGTCCATAAACAATGGAAAACTTGAACCCGTCAGCCCCTGAGTCCATCTGTCAATCTGTATTTCACGGAACTCCGAATGTTATTTGGGGGACATGGAACAATGAAAGTGCAATGTTGGGCCAACCATCCCGCAGGTCCACTTGTAAATTTGTATATCACATAATTGTGGGTTCTATTAGTAGAGCGCGGAACAATAAAGGCCCAATTTTCAATCCAACAGCCCGAGAGCCCCCGATCCAAAAAAGTGGATAAATATGGAATTAATACGGAATCTCTACAAGAAAATAAAAGTGCAATGTTGAGCCAACCAACCCGCAAGTCCGCCTGTCAATTTGTATATCGTGGAAATCTGGGTGTTATTTGTAGAAAACGAAACAATAGAGGCTCAATTTTCAGCCTGCCAGGCCGAGAACCGGCCATCCAAAAAGTGCCTAAGTATGGAATGAGGGATCCACATATGCTCTATAAAATGTCATGTCCATACTTTATAAAAGTACATGTTTACTGTGTATTGCTCATTTTCCGGAAAACGTTTATATCGCTCGCCCAACCAGATTGTACAAACTTTCTCGTCTAATTAAATTCTGCAATATCAATATTGAATATTAATAACTTAGTATTGAAAATAATGTTTTTAGATATCTTAAATAGTTGATAGGGATTTCCATCCTTAATCAATGGAAAAACTTGAACCCACCATCCCTCGAGTCCATATGTCAATCTGTATATCGCGAAACTCCGAGTGTTATTTGGAGGACACAGAACAATGAAAGTGTAATGTTGAGCCACCGAGCCCGCAGATCCAGTTGTGAATTTGTATATCGTGGAATTGTGGGTGTTATTTGTAGAGTGAAGAACAATAGAGGCCCAATTTTCAGCCCGCCAGCCCAAGAGCCCCCAATCCAAAAAAATGGCTAAATATGGAATGGCAAATCCGTACATGCTCTATAAAAATTTCATGTCCATATTTTATAAGAGTATATACTTAGTATGTATTACTTGTTTTTCGGAAAACTTGTAAGTGCAGAAGTTGGCAGATTCACGACTTCATATTTCACTTACTTTTATATCACCATCCTAACTAATCGCTTCCCCGTTTGATATTGTAATAAACGAATATAATCTGGCCTAAGTCCAATTGTGCTATGACATGAATACGAGGCCCTTAAAATTCAAATAGCTGGTAAATCTACTTATCAATTTGTATATCGTGGAAATGTGGGTGTTATTTGTAGGACACGGAACAACAGAGGGCCAATTTTGAACCCGGCAGCCCAAGAACCCGCCGTCCAAATAGTGGTAAAGTATGGAATGAGGGATTCGTACATGCTCTATAAAATCTCATGTCCATAGTTTTTAGAAGTACATATTTACTATGTATTACATATTTATGTCCAGTCTGCAACTTCGGTTGTAAATTTGTATATCGCGAGACTCTAGGTCCTATTTGTAGCATACATAGCAATAGAGTCCCATCTTTGAGCCCGCCAGACCAAGAACCCACAATCAAAAAAGTGGCCATGTATGAGATGTGGGATTCGTACAAACTCTATAAGAACCTCGTGTCCATACCTTGTAAGAGTTCATACTTAGTATGTGTTAGTCGATTTTCGAAAAACTTCTACCTGCGGAAGTTGGCGGATTCATGACTTGAGGTTTCAATTACTTTTAGATCACCAGCCCAACCAACCGCTTCTCCATTTTATATTGTAAGAAACGAATGTAAACT
>JASDQU010373233.1:0-22117 GCA_032191745.1 Picea mariana
GGCCTAGCTTTAGCTACACCTAGATAAGCCTTTTCTCTTTAGGGTTAGGGTTAGTGGCCTTGCTTTAGCAACACCATTAAACCCTAGGCCTCTTGTCCCTAGGTTTGAATTCCTTCTAAACCATTAGCTACCCTTTCCTTTTGACTCCATTAACCCAAGGCACTAGTCTAGAACCTCTTGCTTGAGCTTGTTATGCCTTAATTCTTTCAAACTATCTCTAAATTTGCAAAACCCCACTAACTTACCTACTAACACTAGCTGAACTTTGAACTAACTTTAAGTAGACAACGTTGGCCTTATTTTCACTTTTGCTTGGATAGAAAGTTGCGGCCTTGTCTCTTCTTTGTAGCCGTGGAATCAAATTGCCTTTTTGCTGGTTGAAAGTATCAAATAGTCCACCTTTGGCTAGCTAACCTGCAGAACAACAACATTATCATAGCTGTGACGTCATGCATATTTGAGACTCTTGTTTGACTTTTGAAGTGTTGACTTTGTCTTTTCTTTGATTGGTGTTGAGCTATTGACTTTTATTGAGATTGATTGGTGTAAAACGTTGGCTCTTTCCTCTCATTTTGACTAGTTGACAAAGCTTGACGTCACACTGCAATAACATTATCATAGGGCTGACGTCATACTCCTTTTTGTTGGCTCATACCTGCAACGTTGTGGTAATTAGCAGCCCTATGGATTGGCATTGAGTTAGTGTTTGTATTCCTAAGCTAATTGACAAAACGTTTTGGCTCTTTGTCACTCATTTGACTCTTTGACTTAGCCCACGTCATACCTGTTGCAGAAACAATATAGGTGACGTGGCAGCATTATTATATGAGCTTGATTTGACACATTGCATTGATACTTTGATACATGGTTTAAATTGATCACATTAAATGCTAATTGTCCCTTATGCTTTATTGAGATAATATAAGTCTTTGCTTAGCTTGGCTATCATTGACTTCGTCAATAATAGCATTTTTCATTTGCTCATATATTGATTAGAAGATAGTCATTTGTTTTAATGAAGTACTAATCCACTGCAAGCATATATTCTAGTTGTCTTTGTCTTTGTCTCGCAAACAGGTGCATCAGCAGTGGTTATATCTTTGAGACTATCTTTTTCTTGGGCAGCAATCTGTGAAAGGGGTATCCTTGACTTGTCCTTTTATCCTTACCCTCTCTTTTACCCAGATTGCCTTAGGGACGTCTCCCTTGGACTTGCCCTCCTAAATAGAAAGAGCTCCCCATCGAGGTGACAGTGGGTGGGGAAGCTCTTGTTACGCCGGTTTCTACCTTTGACTCAAGCTATTAACCTTTCCTACAAACCGTGCGATAACAGTCCCAGGCAGGATGACTCTCGGAACAAAAATCGATGAGAAGCTAGATGGAGTTGATAACTTCAGGGCCTGGAGGTACAGAGTAACCCTCCTTCTTGAAGAACATGAACTGGATAAGTTCATTATAGAAGAAGTTCAAGAACCTCAAGGAGATGAAGCTAAGGAAAAATATAAGAAGGACATGATAAGAGCAAAAAGGATTATTGCAAACTGCATTAAGGAGTACCTTATTGATCATGTATCATCATTATCTTCTCCAAAGCAAATGATGGACACCTTAACCCGTTTTTCTGAGGGAAGCAACATAAACCGAAGAATGACTGAGATCTCAGTTGAAGAATGTGAAAATGGAAAACTCATAAACCATTTTCTCCTACTTGTCAAGAGTGAATCAAATCAAGGAGCAGATAGAAGCCATTGGTGACACAGTAGAAGGAGAAGAGATGGTGATGATTACCTTGAATGGCCTCCCAAAGTCATGGGATGCATTCATCCAAGGAATTTTCTCAAGGAAGAAGCTTCCCACGTTCAATAGGCTTTGGTAAGATTGTAAGCAGAAAGAAGCTAGGACAACTGCAAGAGAAGAAAAGATGGCAGATGAAGATCAAGCCCTAGCCACCCACACCAAGAAAGGAAAGAACAAGAAGGAGCATTCTTTACCTAAGAAGTTTAGGATGGGTCAAAAAGACAACTCAAAGATCATATGTTACTGTTGTCAAGAATTGGGACAATTTGTTAGGGATTGCCCCCTCATTATGGAAATTAAGAATAAGAAAGGAAGTAAGAGGCATCAAGCTCACACAACTGAAGATGATATGCCTCCCAAGAAGGTTGCAAAGCAAGATGAATCAAGTGATGAGGATTATTTTCTTATCTCAACCCTCGTAGGTACTGTTACTCATGGAAGCGACACTTGGTTGATAGACAATGGTGCTTCCAAGCACATGACAGGTTATGAAGACTCCTTATCTAACCTTATTCATAAAGATTCACCTCACAAGGTGAAATTGGGTGATGACTATCATTATCCAATAAAAGGTGTTGGAGAAGCTTCCTACAAGTTAAATTCAGGCAAGCCAATGAAGATGAAGGAAGTTCTCTATGTTCCAGGTCTAAAGAAGAATCTTCTCTCAATTTCAGCAGTGGACAAGAAAGGATTTAGAGTAGCATTTATTGATGGTGAAGTTCTTATGTGGTCTAGAGGGAAGACCCTTGATGATGAAATAGTGATTGGAGTTGAAGGAGGACTCTACAAATTAAAAGGACATTCAGACTCCGCATTGGTTCATGATATTGTGAATCCTAGTGAACATTGGCATAGGAGATTTGCTCACCTACACTACAAAGCTCTTTCGGTTGTGAGCAAAATGGTGATAGGTCTTCCAGGAATCCAAGCAGAACCAGATGATGTGTGCAAAGGATGTGCACAAGGCAAGAACGTGAAGCACTCCTTTTCGAATAGCGATAGCAGAGCCAAAGGAGTTTTGGACATTGTGCATTCAAACGTGTGTGGACCAATGTCGGCAGCTTTACTAAGTGGGCATGTATATTATGCATCTTTCATTGATGATTACTCACGTAAAACTTGTATTTATTTGTTAAAAGCAAAGAATGAAGTTTTTGGCAAATTCAAGGAGTTCAAGGCTCTGGTAGAAAACTTGACAGAGCAAAAGATAAACACCTTGCGATCAGACAATGGAGGTGAATTTACCTCAGAGGAATTCAAGGAGTATTGCAAGGAAGTTGGGATTAAGAGGGTGCTTTCTACTCCCTATAGCCCTCAGCAGAATGGAGTAGATGAAAGGAAGAATCAGATGATCATGGAAGCAGTAAAAGCCATGTTCCGTGGTCAAGGTCTTCCTATGCATTTGTGGGCAGAAGCAACGAAGATGACAGTGTACATGCATAATAAAATTCCCCACAAGGTGCTTGAAAACAAGACACCCGAGGAGATGTTTTTAGGAGAGAAGCTAGAAGTTAGCCATTTCAGAATATTTGGCTTCCATGTATTTGTTCACCTCCCCAAGGAAAAGTGGACAAAGTTGGACCCTTCTGTATAGAAGGGCATATTTGTTGGTTACAGTGACACAACGAAGGCTTACAAGATATACAATCCCGGTCACCGGAAAGTGGAGATCAACCAAGATGTAACCTTCAATGAGAATGCAACTTTCAGTAAATCTAAACAAATCTGTGCAAAAGAGGTACATGAATAAGAGAATGATGTTCCTAAAGTTCAAGAGGCAATTGAACTAGAGGAAGTCATTCCAGAGGATCATGACATAGTAGAACTTCAGAAACCAACCAAGATACCTTCTCGTAAGAGAAGACTAGCTTGGGCACAAGAACTTATCAGAGATGCAGAAATAATGGGTGTCCCAGAAAAATCTTTCAGGGAAAGTAAGAAGCCAAAGTCGTATTCCAGTTACATGGCATGCTTGTGTAACATAATGGATGCATAAGATTCTAGTTATGAAGAGGCTGTAGAAAATCAAGTATGGAAAGATACCATGATGGAGGAATACCAGTGCATTATGCATAATGATGCCTGGGAAGTGGTTCCCAGACCAAAGGAAAAATCTATGGCGAGTTCAAAATGGATCTACAAGACGAAACACGCTGTTGATGGAAATATTGAAAAATATAAGGTGAGATTTGTGGCCTGAGGTTTCTCTCAGAAGGAAGGGATTGACTATGAAGAGACTTTTGCTCCGGTAGCAAGACATACCTCGGTTAGGGCTATACTTTCATTGGCCGCTATGATGAAATGGAAGGTGCACCAGATGGATGTAAAGAGGGCCTTCTTGAATGGTGAAGTAAAAGAGGAAGTTCATGTGGAGCAACCACTTGGATTCGAGACACATGACAGGGAGAGTCACGTGTGCTGATTAAAGAAGGCTTTATATGGATTGAAGCAGGCACGCAAAGCATGGTATAGTAGGATTGGGAATTTTCTGATGAGCTTGGGTTTTACCAAGAGCAGTGCAGATCCTAATCTCTACTTTAAGGTTGAGGATGGTGAACCGATGATTCTACTGCTGTATGTAGATGACCTATTTCTAATAGGTGTGGAAAAGCTCATCACTGAGTGTAAGAGAAAATTGGCTGTAGAATTCGAGGTGAAAGATTTAGGAGTGATGCACTACTTCTTGGGACTAGAAGTTTGGCAGAGATTAGATGGAATTTTCCTAAATCAAGGAAAGTATGCTGTGGAAATCTTGAAGAGGTTCGAGATGTTAGATTATAAGGCCATGGCTACTTCGATGGTATCAAATCTTAAGTTGCTGCAGGATATATGTTTTTCTATGAACACCCTGAGTCATCATTTGGAGCAACCCAGACTGGTTCATTTGGTTGCAACAAAACATGTGTTGAGATGCCTTAAGGGTACTCTAGATCATGGTCTCTAGTATAGATCTGAGCATGATTTTGTATTGTATGGATACTCAGATTTAGTTTGGGTCATCAATATTCCTGACCGGAAGAGAACTTCAGGATACTATTTCAGTCTTGGCTCTAGTATGGTCTCGTGGAGCAACATGAAGCCGTCTTGTGTGGCATTTAGTACGACTGAAGTTGAATATGTGGTAGCATGTGCAACAAGCAAAGAAGCAATGTGGCTTCAGAAGAGAGACCTAGTGCCTTGTCCTTTGGGCTATGGAGTTGAGGCAACAAGATGACAAATAAACCTTGGATGGAATGATGAAACAAGCAAAGTAGTTAGGAACATACCCAACCAATTACATCAACAAAATTAATGTGAAAATTGAATGAATGGTCGGTCATAAAGATACATCTTCACTTGCAATAAACATCATCGAATGTACCGTGCAATCATCACTGCAAAAAACAAACAAACAAGAAGACAAATTTGTAATATGGAAGAACAACCAACAACATCTTCATTTACAAATCTGATTACATCAAAGGTAGGACATGATCCATAGATCACAACCAAACCTCTTACCTTAGTAGAAAACAAGCCTTAAAGTGGGTAGAGCATCTCCAAATGTGAGGAGTACACCATGTAATGTCCCCACTTTGGGACATCATTACATTATAGAGGGTTATGATGACCAGACTAGCCAGATGAAAGGTTATAGCGAGTACAAGGATTTTTGAGAGGTATTTTGGGGTCCGGCTTGCATCGCTCATCCCATTTCATCATTATGATCCATTTCGCACATGTTGGCTTTGGTTCTGTTGCATTCCGACGATTTCCATGATTTTGAGTATTTTGAGCTACAAGTTAATTAAATTCACTGAAGAGGTCATTTTGGGCACAATACTTGGAGGAACCTCTCAATGTAATAGCTCATTGGAATCGAGAGGAACAGGACTACAAGATAGGATGATGAGAAGTGACTTTCAGTGGTCAGGGAAGCCACTAGGAGAGATAAGGCGCTTTTCAGAGGTAAAAAGGTTAATTAATTAATTAAAGTGATTTAATTAATTAATTAATAATTAAAAAAGAAAAGTCACTTTGGAGAGACAAGGGAATGTAGGAAGTATAAATAAGAGACAAGGGCCTCTATTCATTCATGCATGTATGTTTATCATTTTGATATCTGGCTTCTAGCTAGAGAGCCCATACCTTGGGGGTTTTGAGGGTTTTGACTTAACAAACCCTAGAGGACGATTCGGTGGTGAAAGATTCCACCTAGCTTGTCCCAAACTTGGTCTCGGAGATGCAATACTCTCCCACAACATTATAGTTCAGATATACTCAGTACAGGAGGGTTCTACACCAACCACAGGCACAGGAAGAGAAGGAGGGCGCACCATTGGGGGTTTCGAGCAAGGGGGGCGCACCATCCATTGAGGGAAGTTTGTTACAGGTGATTGGCAAGGCTTCTAGAGATTCTAGCATCTGGGTTTTCATTGCAGGGCCATGGCCATTAGAGCTAGTGCATTTCGATGGAGTTTTATGTGTCATTTGATTTATTGGATGCATGGGACAAATTGGAGGGGAGGAGCACACTTCAGAAAGTGATTTCAGCCATTTGGTAGATCAGATCTTCATCATTTCGCTTGGGACGTCACCAAGGAGGTAACCAAGCCCCGATCTATCATTCTAGTGGTTTTGTGGAGCAATTGGAGGCCTCTAGGAGATAGACTGAATTATCTAGGGTTTCAGGCATCCAGGGGGGCGCACCATTCCTTGGAGAGTCAGATCCATGAGTTTGAGAGGGATCTTGGAGATTTGAGCACGTGGGTTGTTCTTGCCTTTACCCGATCTACTGTTTGGCATATTTACAGGAGTGATTGGACATCTTTGGCAGCAGGGCCGAATTGTTGAGGCTATTCAGTGATCCAACAGGGTGTGGCATCTTCCAACTTGGGGGTTGATACTTCATACGGCCCAGATCTTTCTTGTATTGGTATTCATGGTGTATTCAGCCTTTGGAGGCTTATAGTATTGTCTTGGAGCATTTTGTAGAAGCTCCTATTGTGTTATTGGATCCATCTGTTGAGCATTCCAGATCGACATCTTCATTGTATCAGGTTCTTCTATTTATGAATAAAATCAGATCTGAGGTGTTTTGGCTTGTCTATCATATTGTTGATCTTGCATATGGTTGAGGTATGTTCCATTACGATATCTTCTTGTTTATTGCTGCAACACATATATAAATTCATCATCATAAACCCTAAGGTCGAAATCAAGAGGCCAACCTGCAAGTAAACACGTACAAACAAGTAATTCAACAAAGTGTTTGACGAAATGCCACAACCAGTAAAAGTTTAAAAAGACACCCAAAACCGTGATGTTCCTGGCATGTTGGCTTGGAACATTACACACCAATAGATTTACGATGGAAGCCTTGCACATTAATTCATTCTATAGAAAAGAAGATAACAGAAGAATAAATCTGTCACAAACCCTTTCTCCCTTGTTTGCAAAGAAACATTGTACCTGGTGTTAAAGGTTTTTTTCCTCCACTTGAACTTTTACCTTTACAAATGAGAGCTGTCCTCCTTTTGTAGAGCTCAATCCTAACTACTCTACAATAAAATGTTATTGAGAAGCTCCTAGGCCTATCTTTTCCTCTAAGAAATAATAACATTATAGAACAAAAAATTCTAGGAGTCTCCTTAAAATAGGGGACTCCTCAATGTGGGTGAAGAAATCCATTAAAGAAAGGCCAAAATAGGTCCAAAAGGACACATGTTCTTCTCTCATGCAAGGTGCTTCTTATCTACGGTCTTCTTTAGACTTGAGGAACGTGCTAGATACTTCCTTGCTGCCGTGTGTCATATTCCTATAGAGGGTGGTCCTCAAGTTGCCCTTCTCACTCTTTGAAATCCATAAAATATGCTACCATAACAAACTCCAATGAAGGAAGCCTCCCATAAATAATGGATCTTGGCTTACTTTCAAACAAAATAATACCAGAAGTGACATGGTAGCTCATTATGTAGAGTGTTCTTCAAAATGTGCCTATCCTCCAACATTGAAAGTCATAAAATAACAAACGCTCCCAAGAAGTTGGAGTGTTCCTCTACTCTTGAGCTATATCCATGTTTTAGGGCTTCTAGGATCGTCACAAAGCCAATATGTACTCCTCCAAGGATGGGCGTTGTTCAAGATATGTATGTTTATTGTTGTTTATTGTCCCTTGGAGCATGCTTTCCCATGAAATATGCCATAAACACCTGTCAAATTGGAACGCCCTTGGAACATGTGCAATCTTTATCAATGTTACTTTTATTGTTTCGATGAGTATATTGTTGAGGGTTTGGAATATAACTTATTGACAATATTAGGGAAAATATTGGAAAACATCAACAAACTTCAAAAAATACAAAAATATTCTTTTTTTTCATTTTTTTAAACATCTAAAGAGATAACATCAAGCAAACAAATTGCTACATAAATATGAAAATAGCATTGATATATAAGATGTCAAGTGATACATCACATATTGATACTGATTTCTAAAATATGTGTTGAGTCTTAAGTCTTGACAGGGTCATACAAAGTCACATAAAAAATGTATCTGAAATATTCTAAGTTGGAAAAATTGGAAAAAACCCCTTGAATTTGGTGTTGGAATTTCGTCAAACAGTTTGCATGCTTCTGTATTTATGGCTGTAGGTGAAAAATGAATGGACAGCAGGCTGTTCCGTTGTTTTGTTTGCTGTTATATGCGTTTTCTAACCCCTTATACCTCCCCAATGAAGTGTCAAGTGCAATTTTTGGTGTTTGGACAAAACCCATAAAATATAATGAAAACATTCACATAATAATGAGCGGAATAATCAATCTCAGGCTGATTTTATTGAATGTCAATGGCTGAGCTTATTACAATCAGAAATGGCATAAAATACCTCTCATAAATGAAGGCAAAGACTGATAGATGGAGCTTGAACCCTCCAGTCTCATTCAGCAATGAAGAAATGCCTCAAATCTGTCCACACGTGCTGGCAAGAGGGACAACCCAAGTGATTATTGCAACGATCTCTGATGGCGATGATCCAGCAGCTCCAAACTCAGCAAAACGCCACCCTCCACACAAGATATAGACAGCCAATGGACAGCAACCCGCAGCAATCTTCCCTTGTTCCTTCCACGCAGCTCCAGGAGAGACTCACGACCTCTAGAAATGAAGGAAACGGCCAGCCACTTGAATATGCAACTCCAGAAATGTGAACAGCAAGGAGGTGCGCCCAGCCAAGATCCCCACGACTTGGAAATGAGACAAAACGCAGCATCCAATGGACCACACACCGTTGGAGATGGAGGACGCGTCCCACACAAGAAGAAGACGCCCAATACCTCCCACGTGCCAAGAGAAAACGCCTCCTCTCTTCTCAGATCTGAAAAGGAAGTCTTCTCCAATCAATCTCCACGAAAACACAATGTCAATACCTGGATATGAAAAGCCTGAATGGCTTCTCCAATCTCCCGGCTAGGACAGATGGTTTCACTGCCGAATCCGAGTGCCGAAATGGGTTTCCAGCTGAAACCCTCGTTTGCTCACCGAGCCCTTCTCCAAACTCAATTTTTTAAAATTAATGGTCAATAATACCTTTTTCCCCTTCAATTGTCCTTTTATTCATTCACTTTTCCTTTTCTCCATTAAAATATTCATTTAATTATTAATTGGAGAGAAATACCCTCAAAGAGGGGTTTAATATTAATAAACTCACTTTTCCTAAGTTTTCACTTTATAATTCGAAAGTGACTTTACCAATATCATTTCCCTAACTCATCCGTCTAATGGTTTACGGGAAACTGTATAAACCATCACGGTATCCCGACTACCTAGGATAAACGGGACATTACAGTATCTCATGATTCATCTAGATATGAGAATGATAAATGCACGAAGAAGTCTTTGGTTCCCTCTATCGCTTCTACAAGCGAAGGTCACAGTTCTTCCTCTCAAAGCAGTAGGTGCTCGTGTTGGGGTTGAGCTTGAGGTGGAAGGTGTTGGGGTTGATGTGAAAGGTGATGGGGTTGAGGTGGAAGCCAAAGTGAGATGTCTTCTGCTAATTGTTTATCTCTATGAAAGTGGTGGTTGTGGCACACTCTTACTCTCCTCCTTTAAATGTGTCTGTGTTGGAAGTGAAACATCCTCCTTTGCTTCTCCCTTGCGTTGGTGCATCTACATCTTCCTCTAACCATTCAAGTACCTGCTCCATGATAGGCCTCTCAAAATTCACCCAACATGAAATTGCGATGTCAATTGCATCTGATGAAATGGCTTCCGTATTAGGTGTTTTGTTAATTTTCTTTGCCCACAACTTGAGATTACAATAGACATAGAGCATGTCATTAAGGTTGTGGATATCTAACCTGTATAGGGGTCATATTGTAATTAGAAGGTGATGGGTGTAGATTAAAATTAATGAATCGTAACAAATTAAAAGTTGATTGATTTGAAAGATGGACGACTTTTGGGGTTGATGAAGGGAAAATATCCACTTCATGCTCCGGGATTTTGGAATGGTGGTATTTGTAGTGGCTAATTCCATTGGATATTTCCTTTGCACATAGCTTGCACCTCACCCTCCATCGATTATGAGGTCAACTGGGTCACTGTACTCCCCTAGTAGGTCCAATGGCTTTGGCATTTTCGTAGGGCATTGATTAAACCTATGGCACAAAAGAAATGGAAATCGACACAAAATAATGCTGCAATAAAAAAATCAGACCTAGATAAGTGATAAATCTGCGATTAAAAAATGTCTAGAAGAAATATATCGAATGGACATTACAAACCCTATACTAAATCTCGAAAAACAAAGAAAATACAAAAATAAATCCTTATACATACATGTGAATATGGAAATGTTAGATCGGAGTCAATTCCCATTCCATAATATCTAGCTAATGGAAATGATAACACCTGATTTCCCCTCTTTAGCTCGATGAAAAATGGTGAGAAAGTCCTCAGAGTTCAATCCGCTATCTCTGTTTTTAAAAAGGGGGGTAAAAGGAGAAAAAGTTGGGTTATAAAGCATTATTGGCGTTGGCAGGGTTCAACTCACGATATATTCCTAGAAGATCATGATATTTTCAGTTTATAGTTGGAATATCACGGGCAAGAATCATCACGTTTTTTTCTTGCGATAATATCAGCTTAGGCAAAATTGCGTGATATATTGTGATATGGTCGATATGATTGCAATAAATGTAATGTCGAGTTTTACGTCATTACCTTGAGAATTGCCTCGGCCCTCAGATGCTTTCTTGGGGAGGGTGCTCCTCTTCATGTGTGTAATCTTGCTCGTGGAATGTGCCAAGGGGTCCATATTGCCTCCAAATATGTAGAATATGCCCTGTACTTTTTGAAATGACATCTTGGTGGTGAAAAATGCCAGCAAATACGTAACTCATGCCTGGAGAACTATGAGAAGACACCAAAGGCATTTTCCAATGGAAAAACATGCACCAAAATATGTAGATAAGTGCCCCAAATGACGAAATGCCTCCAAAAGTGCAATGCCTCCAAATATGTGTGCTCAACAATAAAACACACCTCCAAACATGTAAACATCCTTCAACATGCGAAAGAAAAGGTAATCACATGGATCTTTCTCACTATCTCTTCCATGCATGATTAACACGGTGATGCTTGAAACAACGACTCGTAGCAGGTTTCAAAAGCTCACGTTTCCTGGTACAGTGCTGCTTAAAACAATGCCTTGGGAAATGCAAAATGAACTTGCATTTTTAGGTGGTAGCACTTTCCTCTTCTCTAATAGATTTCATGTGCCAGTTGCACCCTGCACAAAAACCGATTAATGTACTAGTATATAGAACAAATCTATGTCCTTAAGAGAGTTAGTACTTAGTTGTTCACCTGCCTAGTGTATGGAATCATAGCATGGTTTAGCCACCCCTTGCTTCATGGAAAGGGAATTCCCATGGGAAGCTGTTCATTGTTGTTACGAGAAATACATGTTATCGAATAGGTGCAGCTGGTTGTATTTCACTTTTGTATTCCTCCCTGTGCAACCATCCCCAGCAGCTGTTGGGAACTACCTCCATGTTGCCTATCTGATACTACGAGTAGGAGTTCCAATGACCCCTACTATGTACTCTTGAAGTTAGGATACATAACTTGTATCTGGCATGGAGCAGATCTATCACAATAGTAATTTATTCTGACTTTTAATCCAAGTTTTCTCTCTACTTTGATATTTACTTCTATGTCCTTGTGGTTTTGATTTTAATTGTGTTAGCTGTGGCTTGATTTAGATTGGAGATGCTATAGGTACTTTGCCTTATTGTTCTGTACCATATATTTTCAGTTGTTGATTGAATACTGCTAGTCATTCATGAATGCAAATGCTGTTTATTTTCCACTCTATCCAATTACATAGACATCTATATCATGCACTAGGTGGTGGTTGGATTGTATTAATTTACCTGTCTATTCTCCATTTCTGTTGTTTCTTTTATGTTATGTGTTCCTTAAAATTTTTGAAGGATAAATTTGCATCATCGAAATTTATTTGCAGGGAGTTCTGTGCACAGTGCTTTGCAGAGTTTATGCAATGGTCAGTACGGCATGCTCCTGCAGAGGTCAGTACAAATGTGTATGCAGAATATTTTAATTTCTTTTCTTTTTGGTTTTTTATCACGGGTTGAGAAATCTGACGTTTGTGCTTAGTTATTTGTATGTTGTTTCACAGGTCGATAACTTCGTAAATATTGCATCAATGCTGCGCCGACTCTATACTCGTCTTGATCATCCAAATCCTTACCATAGACTAGGAGCAGCAATGACTGCTCATCTTATCTATCCAGTACTGAGGGAGAATGGATCAATTGTTGACCGTCATATTCTGGAAATTTTATTTTTCTGCATAAAGAGTCTACGTATTGGAGAGCATGATGACAATCAAATAGGTCTGAATGACATCTTTTTGTCTTTCTTTACATTTGGTTGTTATGTTTGTGATCTTTTTCTTTAGCAAAGTAGTAATTCAATAGTTCTATCCATAGATAACCAATTTTGTACATTAGAAAAAAAGAAAGATAACATTAATGCTCAGAAGTCGAAAAGTGGTTAATGGGACTGTAAATGTACATAATAGTAATCCAACAACTGTGTAGAATTTGAGGGTATAGGACCTCATATCCCATCTTCATAAGTTAAAACCTATGTTGGAAAGGGACCCGCCCCTCCTGAAAAAACCCCTTGTTTTGGGTACCTGGGGAGCTGTAGGAAATGTTCCCAATCTGCCCGGGACTTCATTGGGGACTCAGGGACTGGCTGGCCATACCCAAGACGTTCTTGGCAGATTTTAGGGATGTTCCAGGCAGATTTCGGGGATGTTCCGGGCATGTATCTTGAGTTTTGACAATGGACACTGATGATTGGACAATATGATTATTTTTCCCATACGTTTTCATCTTATACCAGAGCTAAATCTAAATCTGTACAACTTGCAGCTCAAAACATGGGTTTTGATTTGGGTTTCTGGTGATTTAACTATTGTCTTTTCAGCAACATCATTACAACAAGCAAAGCCTCCATGTCAACAAACCAAGAAATGCACCATCTCAATGGTCCGATCGCTGTGGTTATTGCTCTTGTTATTCTCATTTTTGGGGTCATCTTAGCTTTTATGTATTATACATGGGCATCTACGACTTATTCAAGTCCAGTTCTTCCACTGTCCCAACCTCAAGCATTGTGAAAACAATCAAATAGTAGTGACTTGGATTGGGTACTAAATGTTTAAATAAATTCCTATTCAATCACCTTCTTAATCTGAAATATGAATCTAATATCTTTACAGAATGCATGCATGTGTTTCTGAAAGCGTTTTGTAGTGGTTTTAAACACAACTGTAAAAATCTGTAGAACCTATTGAGGAGGGAATGCCTTTTAACATAATTACCATAAACAATAAATGTTTGGAAGAAAAGATGTTATAGAGACATGCATTTGTCTCATAGACCTTATTGCAAATTGAAAATAGTTTTACTTACATTTCCTAAAGCTAAACTGCATTTTGCTCATGTCAAGGTGCTACTAATGAAATGTCACTCGGCTCTTTTCTTAATTTCCCTATCTTTCGCAGAACTAACAAGTGTAAGTGCTATGCATAATACTATATAGTATAGACTATTATGCTTACAAACACCTAAGAATGTTTATGGTGAATTCTGATTGTTTATTATTTTTTATTTATATATAATTGCTGTCCTCAATTTGTCGTCCCCTGAAAAATTTGGGGCTGTGCTTTAGCCATCTTGGGGATGCATCTCCCGTCCATGCCTTTCCCTCGTCTTGAAACTAGTGTAACATAGGTTAAAACTTAAAACTAAGTATGAAATAGAATAACATAAATGAGTCTCTAAGGGAACACCCCAGATAACAATGGGCTTAAAGGCTCAATTTTCACTCAATGAGAGGCCAATATAAAGGAAAGAGGAGGCCCTAGAGGAAGTGCTGCAGCATTTCTCTGTTTGAAGAGCATACTCAAATTGAAGGATAACCTAACTTGGTTGACTTTGTTGAATGCCTGAGTGATACTGTCACTGAGTGTTTGTCCTAACATTCAAGATCAAAGAAAGGAAGAAGAGGCAAGTTTTTTGATGTCTCCGGCATCTAGTGGTAACTAACCTCTGAGATAAGAATCTATGCAATGATTGACCTCATTGACCAGGTTTGATGAGCACATGAATGTGTGTTTTCCAATGGATAATTCCTTACCTTACTTGTGTTGCTCCTTTCTTAGTAGATCTCCTTCGTTCTGAATTTTTATAGTCTGAAAATTTGTAGATCTAAAATAGTTAAATTTTATTAACACCTAACTATCATGTGAGTTTCTTCATTTAAATTGGTTAGCCAATGTTTGAAGTTCATTAACAACAATTAATTTTTTTTTACGATCTTTATATGACTATTTCATACTAATGTTTTTTGAATGTGAAACAAAGTAAATGGAGTATGCATGTGGACATGTTTAAAATGAATAAGAAAAATAACCTTGGGTGATTCAACTACATGGCAAGAAAGATACCCCTAGTTGGCCCTTTGTTCTTTAGAGGAGATTACCTTGAGAAGCCTTTGGATGGAGGTGATTCTAGTTCTTGAAGTCTCTTTGCTTCGTCAATCCGTCAACATTTCAATTGAATGCCTCTATCCTTTCTATTGAAACCCTTGTATGTCATGAATCCCATTCCCAAAAGTCTTACCCCCATCCACTTCATCTTCTCCACATCACTTAGAGCTGGTCCACCTAGGAAACACTCCTTGAATTAAGGAATGATACACCCAATCAGTCACCTTGTCAACCCTTCCATACCTAAACTTGGCAAATTGCATAGGGTCTTTGAGCACTTGTTTAATTTTATGAGGTAGTTTTGGTGTACATGCAGGACCTGTTATAGCACAAGTTGTAGGTTGGGAAAAGCCCGACCCAACCACAAAGCAAGTGCTACAACTATGGAAATCCTACACCCAGTGTAACCTCGATGTAGGTCCCGCACTTCAAGGGTGACTAGGTCACTCTAGGGAGACTATCCCAGTGACCCTAGGGGGAAAGAGAAGGATGAACTGAAGTGTAAGGAGAAGTCCCCCGAAAGGTCAAGTAATGGAAGAAATGATTGGTTGAAAATGGTAAGTGAAGAGAGGTAAATGGGTACCAAGTAAAGAGATAGTTGTCGATACACCTGTACCTGTCTGAGACACAAGAAAAGACACTTTTCCAACCAAGTATAGTAATGGATCAGCAAGTTAAGCTTGCTGTCCCTAAAATACAGCAGCATACAAGTTAGTAAAGCAACAAATAAATGTTACACTAAAGCTACTTTGAGGTGTTAGATTGACTAGCTAGTTAGTAGGTGAGTTAGGTTGGAAAATAGCTAGGTTTAGGCTAGGCATTGGTCAATGGTTTAGAGCTGTCACAAGTCTGAGTTTTCTGCAGAAAATTGCAGACCTATGGATGAAGCTAACTAAGGCAAATATCAGTAAAGTTAGTGGTCAGATGTTAGTGCTAGGTGGCCCAAAAAGTGCGCCCCAGCTAGGAGACTTAGTGGCTGAAAAATGGAGGAATGTTAGGGGTTAGTTAGTGAGATATTAACGGTTAGGGTTAGAGTTTAAAGCAGCCCTAATGGCTGTAGGTTAGTTTTACTAGAACAATAGGAATTTGTGGGAGAAATAGGATGCCCCAAGGGAGGAAGAGCCCCCAAGGCATCAAGATCATTATCCAAAAGAGACAACTTCAAAACTTGAAATTTGTATGTTTACCAAGGTAGCAATTTATTTCTCCCATGCAATAAGTAAATGACTAGTGCCTTTAAAAAAGGGGTTAATGGAGTCAAGAGAATGTGAAGAAGCTAGACAGGTTACTTCCTTGGGGTGTAAACCCTTTTACTCCCCAGGACAAGCTTCTCTTAGCTAGGGTTTCAACTAAGAGGGTGTATGCAATTATACTCCTCTTAGTAAACCCTTATGAAGCAATATTCCCCTGGCAATAAAATGGTGGAAACACAAGTAGGGGTGTATGCCCTTGTACTTCCTACTTGGCTCAAGCAAATAGAACCTTTAACTTGTACAAATGATAATACAATGAAATAAATGGCACCTTCAAGCATTAAAAGACAATAAAAGCTAGACTAACCACCAAAAAAAGCAATGAAGAAAGCCTTCCAAGGCTAGCGCACCATCTCCATCAACCATAACCAAGACATAGCCATAAAAAAAAGCACAAGAGAGAGAACTAGCCAAAGAGAGCAAAAATTTCAGTCCAACAACCTCTCACAATGAAGAGTTATGCTAAAATGAGATCTTATGATCTCTTATTTATACAAATGTCACGAAGGTGACTTGTCCACAAATTAAGGGGTAAAACACAATATTAGGTGTCAACAACCCTAATATTGCCACCTTTTACAAAGTAATTCATTTAAAATTCACTTTTGCACAAAAGAAAACCCTAATTTTAGAAGGACGTCTTCCCTTTAGGGGACGTTTTTCCACTTTGAGGAAGTCGTTGGTGCTGGATAAGCATGGATAGGCCTCCAAAGGCCACATGTCAAGCATCTAAGCCCTCTCATCATGGTGAAGACCCTCTTCTCCTCAAAATGTCCATGTGTTAAATGAGTGGCACGTCACCACCATGCCCTAGCCCCCCAAGCATGACGTCAAGCTAAAAAAATAGGACGTTTTGCCCCTCCTGGGAAAATTGTTTGGCAAGTGAGGGCTGGGCTATGCCGTCCAAGTCATCATCAAGGCCTTCCAAGTCTAATCTCTCTCATCCGGCATGTGGGCCCCTGGCATCCAACCTGTGGACTTGTAGCCCCCCCATGAAAGACCAAACTAGGCTTGTTCTCCCAAAACTGTCCACCAACTACGTCTCGCAAAGACAAATGAGCACGCCCTCCAAGGATCTCAAGTCATAACATCATGATAAGTGAATCCAATCAATAAATAAGCCATCTAAGCATGTGCATCAAAGATCATTATATCAAACAATTAATTGCTCAAAGACACTATGCGATTTGTCAATCTTGAATATGGGAGGGTTGACGTGGTGTCCTATTGGGTAGATCTTTCCCTAGGTCAAGGAGAGTTTCCAGGAAATCCCTTTCTAAACCATTTTTTTTCACTGTTATGTGATTTTCTTTCTTGCCATGTATGCACAAAAATGTTTTTGGGATTTTCTTTCCCTAGGTCTGTTATCACGCAGTTTGTAGTTTGGATAGTAGATGGATGAAAAGAGGTTAAATTGGTGTAACTGAACCAATCCCACCCACTGTGACCTCGATGGGAAGGTTATTTCTATTTAGGGAGGTAAGGCCCAGGGGAGACGTCCTCGATGACCTGGGGTTCTGAGAAGGCAAGAAGGCTTAAAGGCTCAAAGATAAATTCACCCTCACAAGTCACCACCTGATCAGAAAGTCCGACTTATAGCCAATAAAGATAATTGGAAGTAATAACCAATAAGATCACCTGCCCGAGACAAAGCAACAATAAAACGAAGCATATGCAAGCTTTCTTGCTGGTTAGTTCTTCATATAATCAATGACCTTTCTGATAATAAGCAATTGAGCAATAAATATTGACGAAGTCAATGTTTGTACGATAGCAATAGTTACAATATCACTTCTTCAATAAATGATAAAGAAACTTGGCATTCAATGTAACAGATTAACACTTCATTAGATAATGCCTTAACCAACCATTCAATTGCTTTGAAAGCAAAACGATAGCTGCACAAAGGTGTTTATAGCAAAAGATGATGGCAACAAATAGGGTTAGAAGATTAGTTTTAGGCTAGGGTTTGTAAAGTTAGGGTTTGTTCAAAGTATTAGAAGTTGTTTTGAGATCACACTAGGGCTTAGATCAGTGCGTTCCTAGGGCATATGGAGTCAAAAGGAGGACGCAAGAGCTGAAGGATCAAGTGATAATAGTAAGACTAAGGACAAGAAGGTTAAACCTTGAGGTGTTGCTATGGAACGACCTCAAGGATGAAACCCTAGGGGAGAGAGGCTCACTTTGGTGTAGGGGAACTAGGCCTCAATGCTCTCTCCTCCTTCCTTAACTAAATGGAAAAACGACTAGCTCAAAATATTTCATAAAACTAAGACAAGAGGTTTTGCAAGTAACGTGTTGCTATGGGAAGGCTTTACTAGGCAAACCCTAGGGAAAAACGTCTCACCAAGGTGTAGGGGAACTAGGCCTTGATGCGTTTTCTCCTTCTTAGCTCAACACATAAGAAAAATGACTAGCATGGAGGAAGATGGATTGAGTCTTGCTATGGCAAGGCTCAATCCTCTTCAGCAAGGGCTAGAAAGAAAGAATAGAGTGTTGCTAAGGCAAGGCTCTATCTCACTTTAGCAAATAAAATGGCTTAAAACCTTGGTAGGACATGAAACAAGGACCTTCAATGTGTGCTTGTCACCTAGGGCTTAATTCAGGAAATTATAACCATAAATGTAAGAAAAACAATACTACAACCATTCAATTAAGAAGTTTTGCAGAAATTCACTTACATTTAACCAAGAAATCACATAGCAAACCCTAGTTGTAATACCTTCCACCAAGAGAAATGCCAAAAATGCCAAGAAAAGACTTCCTTCAACAAGTGTGCCTCACAATTTCAGCCAATAACTCCAGAGATAGCACAAATTTCAGAGCTCACTAATGAGTGAGTGAAAGATGATGAAAAAATGAAGGTAAAAGCCCTCAATTTATACAATACCATGACCTAATTTTACTTTTTAGGTCATAAAAAGGCCGACAAGGCCAAAATACTAAAATCATACTGTTTTACATTAAATGTTCAAATTAAAGCCCTAATCAAGCAATAGAAGGACACCATCCCCTTCTTGGGTGACGTTAGCCCCTTTGAGGGCAAATGCAGCCTCCTGAAGCAAGACGTTAGCCCTCCTTGGGCTTCTCCAAGCTACCACACGTGCCAAACTGCCTTGTCCATCTGCCAAAAAGCTCATGAAGAAAGGGTGACGTCATGAACCTCTTGGGTGATGTCCTAGGTCTTCCAAGGCCAACGTTCCAATGAAAAGGGCATACTCCCCCTAGGTCAAACTCTGCCAAGGTGCCTCTGCAAGAAGTCCTTCTCTTTAGTGCAAACCCCTTTGTCCTGTCTGTGCCCCCTGTTAGGGTCTCATCATCCATCTGGTGGGATCTTCAGCCACATGGAGGTCCGAACTGATCATTTCCCCATGTGTACCTGTCCGACATGGTACATGTTTGTCGGGCATGATCCTGCACATCAATAGCTATGCCCTCCATGGGCTCATAAGTCACAGGAATCATAGCAATGTCAATCACATCTCATCATCAATATTATTGAACATGTGCATAAAACCCCTATTACCCCAGTTAAAAGCTCAAACACATTATACAAGCCTGTAATACAAGTTTGGGGAAAGTGACAGGGTGTCCTATCAGGCTAGTGTCCACTGGAAAAGGAAAGTTCACGGAAAAGATTTCATCTAAGCCATGTAAGTGGGTGATGTGTATAAGGGATGTCCTGACAATGGGTGTAGTGAAAGTAGGGGAATGCAAAACTTTACCTGTGGGTGCCTTTGTAGAAGGCGAGCTGCACCTTTCCTGGATGCAATTGTTTCGAAGCCGATTCCTGCCTTTTATTCTTTATTCTTATTGCTTTTTCTTCAAGAATTTAATCCGGGAACCCTGCCCTTACGTGGTGACCAGTGGTGACAACGATACCCACAAGTACTTTCACAGAAATGAGAAGGTTGACTCGTGATGAGACCCCCTTTCTCTTGGCCATGCAACCAAGAGTCACTATTAATGTTTATGCCATTATTATAGTTCTTTGCATTTCAATAGATAAGAGCAACATAAGAACAAGATCACTGAGAAATACACATTCACAAGAGACACAACATTTATTTTGGGAAACCCTCTAGGGGAAGAAAACCCAGCAAAAACTTCCTTATCATAAATTGCCAATACGATGTTCAAGAGATAACTCAAACCAATATAGATAGTCCTCTCCAAAAGATGCGCCACTCTTCTCCCTCTCTCCAACTAGTAATTGCAGCTTGCCTCATAAGAGAATGCGCAAGTGAGTTGTCTGTTAAAGTGAGGCACTAGCCTCCCTATATATACAAGACTGGCACGTGTGAAAGGGTTTCATTGGCAGGGCCGACCTCTCACTCTGGGTGAGTAAACCCACCTTTAATTTAATTCTGGGTCTCAATAATAATTGCTGGGGCCGACTTCTTATTCTGCCTATTAGAATTGTCCGATGACCAATCCACAAAAGGGGATTTGGTCCTAATACAAAAACCAACATGATTAATCCACAATGGGGATTAATCCAATGAATAAGATAACAATAATTAATAAGAATACTCTTTGCAGTTACATTATTTCAACACTCCCCCTTAACAAGAAGGGTCTTCTTCAATAGCATCAGGCGAGAGAGGTCTGCATCATCAGTGGCATCCGGAGGACAGTATCGTCAATAGCATCTTGAAACATTGGCTAGCACATTTACGAGTCATCGAAAGTTTTCTTCATCCGCAACATCATCATTCTCGAAAGAATGCCATCATCATCTGCATCAATATGTATCAATAAAAATGATACCTCATCACAACACTAGGCTGGCACATCACAGTACTACACTAGCTCAATGTCACAGCTGATAAGCTGGTAGCTCAGTGTCAGTCACATCTTGCTTTACGTCTAACAACAAGGTCAGAAGTAAAAAATCATCTTGCTTTACGTCTAACAACTAGGTCAGAAGCAAGGAACACATCAACATCTCGCTTTACGTCTAACAACGAGGTCAGAAGCGAGGAATCATCTTGCTTTACGTCTAACAACTGTAGAAAATCCAGGTCCTATCAACAAGACTTCTTGGTCAGTCTTTGACCAAGCTAAGTCACTAAGTTTTCTGCTGTCATAAATTGTTTTACTGCTGTTTTATAAAAGCCATCTGAAAAGTTTGTTTGCTGATGTGTTATGGTTGTTGTTTCAGTGATTGGGTGCCCTTGCAAGTAGTTTTATGTTAGCTTAATTACATTTATACTTTTCCCAATAAACAACAACACACCTATCTATCTTTTAATGCTGAAATATGGACAGAATAAGAGCTTCCTAACAGCAACTAAAATGCATGTGTAGACACAGGTATTTTTGGTCTATGACCCTGGATAAAACCCCCCTGGGGAAAACCAGTTTTAGGATATGATGTATATATGAGGTAGAGTAAAGATCTAATACAGTAAATCAAATACAATAATGAACCTGGTACAATAGCAACTCCAGAATGGTGAAGCTATCAAGCTCATACTGCCAGAATGAGGAAAATGTGGTGCGCCCCCCTCTGAACTGCCAGATCTGCTCTAGAATCCTCCTGAGATGTCAGATGCTGAATCCCCTCCACAGGAATGGCTGTCCTGCTGCTGTGATCAATCTGCAACTGTAATCTCTGAATTCCGATGGCTAGAAACTTCTCCAGGAAAGAATGAGTGTGCTAAACCCATGCGCCCTCCTCAAAGATGAAGTCTCTCCAAGAAATAAAGGAAGATAGCTGCTCCTTGCTGCCCACAAACAAAGCTAGCTCCTCCTCAATATCCTCCTCATGCAACAAACCCCAACTCCAAACTCCAAAAGCTCCCAAAGCTATGAGCAAAAGCCTCCATGAAGAATGTGCCCTCCTTTTGCCTCTTTGCCCTCTTTAGGCTCCAAAAGTTCACCCTAAGATCCAAGGGATGAGATCATCCCTAATCTATGGTTGAGATCATCCCAAATAAATGTGACCTCATAACCCACTTTTGGATAAGTTGCCTAAGTCACTTTATGTCCCCTCAA
>JASDQU010373233.1:22217-36783 GCA_032191745.1 Picea mariana
CCCTGGATAAAACCCCCCTGGGGAAAACCAGTTTTAGGATATGATGTATATATGAGGTAGAGTAAAGATCTAATACAGTAAATCAAATACAATAATGAACCTGGTACAATAGCAACTCCAGAATGGTGAAGCTATCAAGCTCATACTGCCAGAATGAGGAAAATGTGGTGCGCCCCCCTCTGAACTGCCAGATCTGCTCTAGAATCCTCCTGAGATGTCAGATGCTGAATCCCCTCCACAGGAATGGCTGTCCTGCTGCTGTGATCAATCTGCAACTGTAATCTCTGAATTCCGATGGCTAGAAACTTCTCCAGGAAAGAATGAGTGTGCTAAACCCATGCGCCCTCCTCAAAGATGAAGTCTCTCCAAGAAATAAAGGAAGATAGCTGCTCCTTGCTGCCCACAAACAAAGCTAGCTCCTCCTCAATATCCTCCTCATGCAACAAACCCCAACTCCAAACTCCAAAAGCTCCCAAAGCTATGAGCAAAAGCCTCCATGAAGAATGTGCCCTCCTTTTGCCTCTTTGCCCTCTTTAGGCTCCAAAAGTTCACCCTAAGATCCAAGGGATGAGATCATCCCTAATCTATGGTTGAGATCATCCCAAATAAATGTGACCTCATAACCCACTTTTGGATAAGTTGCCTAAGTCACTTTATGTCCCCTCAAAATCACCAAAAGTGTGATTTAATGTTCACTTTATCAAAAAGTGACATTTTGCACTTTAACCAAAGTCAAGTACAAAATAGAACATAAAGTACATAGGACAAAGAGCCAAGTGACTTTCCCACATTTGCTAAGAAGGGATAACACATGGGGAACACCTCCCAAGGTACACAAATCAACAACAACTAGGTCAGAAGCAAGGAATCACACATCATCTCGCTTTACGTCTAACAATGAGGTCAGAAGCGAGGAATCATCATCATCATGCTTTACGTCTAACAACGAGGTCAGAAGCAAGGAATCATCTTGCTTTATGTCTAACAACTAGGTCAGAAGCAAGGAACACACAACGTCATGCTTTACGTCTAACAACGAGGTCAGAAGCAATGACTCATCTTGCTTTACGTCTAACAGCGAGGTCAGAAGCAAGGAACACACAACGTTATGCTTTACGTCTAACAGCGAGGTCGGAAGCAAGGAACACACAACGTCATGCTTTACGTCTAACAACGAGGTCATAAGCAATGACTCATCTTGCTTTACGTCTAACAGCGAGGTCAGAAGCAAGGAACACACAGCGTCATGCTTTACGTCTAACAGCGAGGTCAGGAGCAATGACTCATCTTGCTTTACGTCTAACAGCGAGGTCAGAAGCAAGGAACACACAACGTCATGCTTTACGTCTACCAACGAGGTCAGAAGCAAGGAATAAATATATACTCCCCCTTTCAGGGAGGGTCTTTTTGGACTATACCAAGCTTATCTCGAAAGTGTTCAAACTTTACTCGAGATAGAGGTTTGGTCAACACGTCAGCAACCTGTTCATCCGTGCTAATGTACTGGAGCTTCAAGGCTCCTCTCTGTACCATGTCGCGGATGAAATGATAGCGGATTTCTATGTGCTTCGACCTGTCATGGAATACAGGATTCTTTGTCATCTTTATGCAGCTTTGGTTGTCACATAGAATCACGGTTGCTCTCATCTCCAAGTCAAATAGGCCAGTCAACAACTTTCGAAGCCATATAGCTTCGCAACTAGCAGAACATGCGGCAATGTACTCTGCTTCCGCTGTGCTGAGAGAAATACTGGATTGCTTCCTACTCTGCCACGAGATCATGGCTGATCCCAAACTGAAACAACATCCGGAAGTGCTTTTTTTGTCAGCAACGCTTCCTGCCCAATCTGCATCAGTATATCCACTCAATGTGAAGTCATGATCTCCATCATAGCAGAGACCATAATCCATTGTACCTTTAAGGTACCTCATCACATGTTTTGCATCCACTAGGTGAACACGTCTGGGCTCTACCAGAAACTGACTCAAGGTGTTCACTGCAAAACAGATGTCTGGTCTGGTATTCGTCAGGTACATCAGCGATCCAATAATCTGTCTATACAGTGTGGCATCTATCAAGTATGACGAAGTATCGACCAACAGCTTCAGCTAGAATAGCTACACAGATCTGAAAACCTGCAAAACCAGCAAGCTTTGCTTGCTAGAATAGCTACACACACAGCCAAAAAGAATTAAGGAAAACCCTTGCCTTTTAGGGCAAGAACTTTCTACAAGAACAAGAGAGATTATATGTGATATAATGACCTACTTAAACATTGTATGCTAGCTGAAAATGGAATGTGTGAGCAGTGTTATCTTCGATTTTTAGGGATAACTAGGAGATCATGTCTCGAGGCCCACAGGTCCTAGACATGGAGTACCGAGAGCAGGATTGACCTGAGCATGGCCCTGGAGGGCCCATCCTTTTCTTCTTCCATCAGCTTTATCTTGTCAGCAGTAGCAGCATCCATCACCATCGTCTTGGTCCTGTACAAGAAGAGGTTCTTGCTTCATGAGATAATTGGTCCAGGTATATGGTATGTGTCACTTTTGATCATTGAAACCTTTAAATATATGCAGCTAATTCCTTTTACCTCTAACCACTGCTTGGATCTTACATTGGCCCACTTGACCATGCTTGGGGAGATTGACAGGGTGCCCTAGCAAGCCTGTGCCCATAGGTTTTGGTTTTCCTATGGGGGGATTTTTGAAAAGCCATCGTCCGCTCCCATCATAGCACCACTGTTTCATCTTATCTCCCGCTCATTATCCCATTCCCCTTGTCTGGGCATTGGGTTTACCTGTTTGTAGGATTGCACCTTATCTCGTGGGAAGAAGGGGCTAAAGGCCCAGAAGGTAAAAGCAGCTGGTAAAAGATAAAAGCCTAGAAATAAAACCTCGAGATGCTTCGCCTAGGGATCCCCGAGAAGGCAATAAAAAGCCTCTCAGCAAGAAACAGGAGGGACCCGGAAAATAACAAACAAGACCTAGTCAAGAGGATAGGGAGTCTCATCACGAGCTAGCCTATTAGGTTCATGGGTACCTAACAGTATGACATTGCCACCATCTGGTTACTACGCCAGGGCAGTGACCTTTGGTTGCATGGCCAAGGGAAAGGGGGTCTCATCACGAGCCAACTTTCTCATCTCTGTGAAAGTACTTGTGGGTAACACTGTCAGCTCTGGTCACCATGCCAAGGCAGTGTCCTCTGGTTAGCCCTTGAATTAAAAGAAAAAGAAGAAGAAAAAACAAATAAAAGAAAAGAATAAAGGCAAGAACAGGCTTGGAAAATTTTTATCCATGACAGGTACAACTCGCCTTCTACAAAGGCACCCACAGATAACACTATACATCCCTGGCTCTCACTTCACCAACATGTCTGGACATCGCTTGGCCACATCACCTCACTGACATGGCTTGGATGAAACCTTCCTGGAGAGTTCCGTTTTCTTGTGGATACTAGCCCAATAGGACATCTTGTCTTTTTCTCTGATCTTGTATTGTAGGTTTTTGTAATGTCTTTGAGCTATTGACCGATGTATCAGGGTTTTTATGCATATGTTTAATAATATTAATGATGAGATGTGATTGACATTGCTATGATCCCTGTGACTAATGAGCCCATGGAGGGTGTAGCTTTTGATGTGCAGGACCATGCCCGATGGACAAGTACTATTTGGACCGGTACACATGGGGAGATGATCAGTTCGGATCTCCATGGGGCTGAAGAGCCCACCAGATGGATGCTGAGACCCCATCAGGGGGCAGAGACAGGACGGTGGTTGATCAGAGTTTTGCACCGGAGAAGAAGAGGATGTTTCATCAGAGGCACTTTGACAGAGCCCGACCTAGGGGGATTGACCTACTTCCAGTGAAACGTTTTCCCTGGATGGCTCAGGACATCACCTAGGAGCTCATGACGTCACCTTGAGCGTGTGACAGTTTGATAGGGCAGTTGGCAAGTGTGGCATGATTGGGAGGCCCAAAGAGGGCTAACATTTTGCTCTTTGGTGCTGCATTTGCCCTAAAAGGAGTTAACGTTTCCCTCATTGGGGCTTGGCGTCTTACTTTTGCTCAGTTTGGGTTTTAAAATGAACATTTAATGTAAAACAGTATTACTTTTGATATTCTGGCCTTGTCAGCCATTTTATGACCTAAAAAGTAAATTAGGTCATTGATACACTATATAGTGAGGAGTTTTAGCCTCATTTTATCATGATTCATCACTCACTGATTAGTGAGGTCTGATTTTTAGTGCCCTACTTGGGTATTTTTGCCGGTTTAGCGAGGCGCACTTGTTGAAGGAAGGCATTTCTTGGCATTTTATGGTGTTTCTCTTGAAGGAAGGTGTTACAACTAGGGTTTGCATGGTTATTTCTTGATGAATTGTAAGTATTTTTCTGCAAAACTTCTTGATTGAATGGTTGTAGTCTTATTTTCTTACATGTATTTATAAGTTGCTGAATCAAAACCCTAGGTGACAAGCACACAAGTAGGTCCTTGTCTCATGTCCGCTAATAGAGAAATTTTCAGCCATTGAAGAAGGAAGAAAGAGCCTAGGCATAGCTACACTCTCATTTCTTCTTCTCCCTGAGCTAGCCGTACCTTCCAGAGGTCAAGGAGGAGGAGACGTCCCATGCCTAGGTTATCTACACCTTGGGTCGTTTTTCTTCTAGGGTTTGATGATAGAGCCTTGTTGTAGTAACACTCTCCCTTATTGCACTCTCTTGTCTTGATTTATCTTTCATGCTAGCTGTTTTTGCCAAGTTAACCTAAGGAAGGAGGAGAGAGCACGAGGCCTTGCTTTAGCAACACCGAAGTGAGCCTCTCTCCCCTAGGGTTTTGATTCTGAGGCCCTGCCATAGCAACACTTCAGAACTCTTCCCTCTAGTCCTTAGCCATCCTCCTTCAACCCTTGCGTCCTCTACTAAATTTACTCCTTTAACCCCAAGGCACTGATCTTAGACCTCCAGCGTTGAAGTAGAATTGGATCTAAAACACTCTCAAACCTTTTTTGAATTGAAGCCCTAACTACACTAACACTAACCTACTAACCCTAAGTTTCTGACGTCATCTTTGGTTATTTCATCTGTGATGCAGCAACGTCTTGTTTTAAGAGCAATTGAATGATGGTTTAGGCATTAATTGAATAAAGTGTTGATTGGTTACCTTGAATGCCACATTGTTCCAATATTTATTGGTGGAGTGTCTATCTTTTTATTACTATTAATAAACATTGACTTCGTCCACATTTATTGCTATATTGCTCATATACATTTATCAGATAGTCTTATGAAGTACTAACCCCTTGAAATATAGCTAGCTTGCATATATCTTTCTTGTTGTTGTCTTGTTCCAGGCAGGTACATTTTCTTTGGGGGTTACTTCAAATTGGCCTTTGGTCGGACTATCTGATTGGTGGTAATCTGTGAGGGGGAAATTTGTCTTTGTACTATTATTGTTTGCCCTTTCAAAACCCCAGGTTATCGGGGACATCTCCCCTGGACCTAGCCTCCCTAAATAGAAAGAGCCTCCCCATTGTGGTGACATTGGGTGGGGAAGGTTCCTGTTTCGCCAGTGTGACCTACTATTCTTTAGCCTTTCTTGCATCTACAAACTGTGCGATAACAAGCAACAATATAGATGAAGAGTAAAAGGGTTAGAGAAATGGAGTGTATGAGTGCTTCAAGAGACCCTTCTCCTTGAAGGAGTTCCCAATGAAACCCTAGAAGTGAAAACTTGCAAAACCTCTTCAAGTGATATGCATACAATAGACAATATGTTGATGTATGTAAATAAAATGACACTTATATTCTATTCAACATATCAAGATAGATAAACCCATAAGCATATACATTAGTAGATCCACTTAGATAATACTTTACCTAAGATCTAATGTTGCAACCACCCAAAAATTATTACAATGTTACCTCTCAAGCATAAGAAAACCAAGTATATGCCTTGCTCCTCTAGTTGTCCTCCAAAGTTTCTCCTTTATTGATATTACTCAAGAAAAATAGTCTTGGAGAAAAATACTCCAAAACCCTAGAGCAGAGAATGGAAATGAATGAAATTATGGAAGAGAGAGAGAGAGAGTTGGAAATCAAGTAGCATAACAATAGCTTAAGATATCGTGAGTTGGGAGTGAGAAGTGAGATCTATTTATACTTGGAGAGGTAAACCTACCTCTCTTGGATCAATGCCAAGTGTCCACCACAAGCAATAAAGTAGATCTCAAGGCTAGGGCACACCATCTAGGGTTTAGATCATAGATATAGGGTGTAGATGGGTGTGGGAGGTGTTGGGATCACACAAAACACAAGTGAGAGGCTATGGGATTCGTGCTAGTGAAGAGAAAACCCTCCAACAAATTAAAAAACAATTTTTCATTGGAGAGACACAAAGGGGGGCGTAACTCTTCTTAGAGGGCACAAAAAAAAGGGTGAAATGGAAGGAATGGAGGGGGATTAATGAGAAAAAGGGAGTGGGATCACCCTAGGAGGTGATGTGGGGGTTAAAGAGAGTCATAACTCATGAGTGGGGGCCCCATTTAAGTCAAAACATCCACCACCAAGAAAAAAACTTCAATCCCCCTAGGGGTTTTGAGTGTAGAAGGTGGGTAAGGGGTTAGAATAGGTTGGAAAAGGTTGGGAGGGTTATGTTATGCTTAGGGGGTCTGTCTCTAACCATGATTTCAACTTATCACATCCTGTAACTCATTATTACAACTTTTACATTTTGCCATGTTTGGACTTTAGCAATTAAAATTGTTGTTTTAGACTGACTGACACTCCGGGTGGACAAACCCATGACTAAAGTTGTCCGACTGAGCTGAAACTTGGTCCATGGATGTAGGGGGTGCTATTCCATTTCTTTTGAGCACAAATACCCCTATCAAAAGTCCAAGGACCTAGTTTTTACAATTTTTGCTCAAAAATAATTAATTAATTAAACCTGCAAACTTAGGGAAATTTAATTAAAAATTAATTAATTAAAAAAAAACTAACTTAGACTCTACGGAATTCCGTGAAACTTTCTGAGATGTCTTGCATGGTCATTTACAATGATTCCCTATAATAGTTACCAAAACATAAGCCCACTAGAACGCCATTCACCACTTTGGAGGAATTATTGCAAGTGTGAGGGAAAAACTCAAGGGAAATCAATAAGGCTGAAAAGCCCAATTGATAACCTAAGCATAAAAAACCCTCGGTGAAAGGAACTCTCCCAGTGAACCGATCCCAAGGTAACTGACCTAGACATGACTCATGCAGACCTATTACATTGTTAACCCACGCAGGGGTGCGGAAATTCCAATTACAAAAAAAAGTATTGGGGCCAAACACTGGCCTGTAGGACCAAAAGTCTTCGACAACATGAGCATCTGATGATGCATCTCTTCATGGCACATGAGTTGACCACCTGTGTTGGAGAGGCGGTCAACAAGATGCACTTATGTTTCCCTTTTAGGGTTTCAACCAAACAATGATACTTGGAACAAGATAGTAATTCAACTATCAAGATTAACAAGACAAGATACAGTTGCAGAAAATTGCTTCATTCCAAGAATCAAAAGCATCAAACCCTAATTGCAGAAATTATCCATCCAAATGAGCAAACAATCGACAATGAACCTCCTTCAACGATAGCACATAAGAGAAACAAACTAAAAAGGAGGAAATAGTGAACTTTTTAAGAGTGTTAGCACACAAGTGTGAGGAATTGTGATAATCCAAATGAATGTTAAGGCTAGCTTTTATATATGAGGCTAGGCTTATCGATTTTTCCACATAACATAACAAAACTTCAATTTGAAGTGGGGCCAATCCCTCATTTAACCTTTACAAAATGTAAAAATGCAAAAAACATGTCACTAGTGCCACACGTGTGGTGACGTCAAGCCTTTCTAGGCTAGGAGAGGTCCTCGAAAGGCTACATGGCATCAATCCAAAGTGGAGTGATGGAAAGGGTGTGTCTCCTCGCACATGGTCATGCCAAATCATCACTGGTACCCCAAGCATCCTTCAAACCCTAATACCATCAAACCCTAGAAGATGACGTCATGATCAAATGGAGGGTGACATTAATGGTTTAGGGCACTTCGTCCTAGCTAGAGGGAGATGCATCTCATCTCTTTATGGTGTCTGGCTGTCTCTTGCCACAACATGCCCTAGCTAGTGTATAATAGGCCTTGGAGGTACATTGCCCATCAGGTGGGCTTTCAACTCATCTATGTGGCATCATGACCAAATCTGCTCAAACCAAGCCCATTTGTCCATCGTCTAAGGTTCTAGGGATGTGAGAGCTCATGCATGAAGATGGTAAGTCACTAGGTGGCTCATTGCTTTGTATCACATGTGCCAAAGTCTTGTAATAAAGGCACAACATCCTGGATGCAAGCCCAAGACGTCCCTCAAAGAATGATGTCAGGGGCATAAAAAACAAAGCAAAATATAAGACAAGGTAAACCAATGTTCATAAGAAATATTATTCCTTAAATCTTGCAAAGTAAGATGCTACTTAAGATGTAAGCCATGTAAGCAATTCACCTCAGTATCCCCTTCAAGCATCACATTGGCCCAGGACCTCATGTGAGTTGGCAAGTTTGAACATGGGAGGGCCTTTTTCCAACCCTAATAGGTGTGCCAACCAAGACAAGAAATAAAAGACCCAGGTAGAGGGATAGATCTTGAGGGAAGCAAGCAAGAAAGAAACCCTTCAAGAGTAAGTGTGATAGTGATATGAATGAGGGCTTACTTCATGGCTTATTGTGTCATTAAATCCATTTCTATGAGTGCCTTTGTAAAGGGAGTGCTCACTGCTTGAGATACCCTTTCCTCAATACTTTTTTCATTTCGAACCCCTTAATTTCCTTTTGATACCCATTTACTGGGCTATAGTCCTGTTATCACACAGTTTGTAGGGAGGACAAAAGCTTGAAGTTTGTAGGTCAAATTGGCGTAACAGGAACCTATCCCACCCAATGTCACCACGATGGGGAGGTTCTTTCTCTTTAGGGAGGTTAGGCCCAGGGGAGACGCCCCCGGTAACTTGGAGTTTTGAAGAGGCAAAAGAATAGCAGGTCAAAGACAAGTTTTCCCCCTTCACAAGTTACCACCAAAAGATAGTCTCGGCTAAACAACCAATAAAGATGAATAATAACCAAGTAGAGTCCCTGGCCGAGAACAAAACAACAACAAACTGATATATGTAGGTCTTGGTTAGCACTTCATGTATATTAATGACTATCTAATATTTAAATAAGCAATTATGGTAATAAATATTGACAAGGTCAATGTTTATCAATATAGCAATGCAAATAATATCAGTTCCTCAATAAATACTAAAATGACATGGCATTCAATGTAACAAATCAACAAAACATCTAATAAATGCCTTTAACTGCCATTCAATTGCTTGTAAAATGAAATGTTGTTGCATCAAGATGAAATAACCAAGGGTGACGTCAACATTCTAGGGCTAGCAGGTTAGGGTTAGTGTAGTTAGGGTTTCAGTTTTGAAAGAAGTTTGAGAGTTTTTTGGATCAAATCACTTCAACGCTGGAGGCTTAGATCAGTGCCTTAGGGTTTAATGGAGTCAACAAGAAGGACGCAAGAGTTGAAGGAGGATGACTAAAGACTAGAGGGAAGGGTTCTGAAGTGTTGCAATAGCAGGGCTTCAGAGACAAAACCCTAGGGGAGAGAGGCTCACTCCGGTATTGCTAAAGCAAGGCCTCGTGCTCTCTCCTCCTTCTTTAGATCAAATTGGCAAAACGGTTAGCTGAAGATAAAGCATGGACAACCAAAGCATGAGGGTTTGAAGAGGCAAGGTGTTGCTAAAGCAAGGCCTTTTCAGCAAACCCTAGAATGGTACGACCCTGGTGTAGAAGAACTAGGCGAAGGACGCCTCACTCTCTTTGGCTTCTAGATAGTATGGCTAGCTCAGGGAGAAGAAGAAATGAGAGTGTAGCTATGGCTAGGATCTCTCTTCCTTCTTCAATGGCTCGAGATTTCTCTATCAGGGGACATGAGACGAGGACCAATTAAATGTGCTTGTCACCTAGGGTTTTGATTCAACAAATTTATAAGTAATATGCAAGAAATTTAGACTACAACCATTCAATAAGAAGTTTTGCAGAGAAAACACTTACAATTCATGAAGAAATAACCATGCAAACCGTAGTTGTAACACCTTCCTTCAAAAGAAACACCATAAATGCCAAAGAAGTCTTTCTTCAACAAGTGCGCCTCTCTTAAATCAGCCAAAAACCCCAATAGGGCACTAAAATCAGACCTCACTAATGAGTGAGTGATGAATCATGATAAAATGAGGCTAAGACTCCTCAATATATAGTGTATCAATGATCTAATTTACCTTTTTAGGTCAAAAAAGGGCCGACAAGGCCATAATACGAAAATTGCACTGTTTCTACATTAAATGTTCTTTTTTTAAAACCTAATTGAGCAAAAGGTGAGACGTCACCCCTTCTAAGGGAGATGTTAGCCCCTTTTAGGGAAAATGTAGCAATAAAGAGCAAAACGTTAGCCTTCTTTGGGCCTCTCCATCATGCCACACGTGCCAACTGCCCTGTCAAACTGCCACACGCTCAAGATGACGTCATGAGCCCATAGGGGACGTCCTGGGCCATCCAGGGCAAACGTTTCACTGGAAGTGGGTCAATCTCCCTAGGCTGGGCTTTGCCAAAGTGCCTCTGATGAAACATCCTCTTCTTCTCTGGTGCAAAACCTTGATCAACCACCGTCTTGTCTCTGCCCCTTGATGGGGTCTCAACATCCATCTGGTGGGCTCTTCAGCCCCATGGAGGTCCGAACTGATCATCTCCCCATGTGTACCAGTCCAAATGGTACCTGTCTGTCGGGCATGGTCCTGCACATCAAAAGCTACGCCCTCCATGGGCTCATTAGTCATAGGGATCATAGCAATGTCAATCACATTTCATCATTAATATTATTAAACATATGCATAAAAACCCTGATACATCAGTCAATAGCTCAAAGACATTACAAAATCCTACAATACAAGATTAGAGAAAAAGGACAAGATGTCCTATTGGGCTAGTATCCAGAAGAAAAGGAAAGTCTCCAGGAAGGTTTCATCCAAGCCATGTAAGTGAGGCGATGTGGCTAGGGGATGTCTAGACATGTGGGTGAAGTGAGAGCTAGGGATGCATAATGTTATCTGTGGGTGCCTTTGTAGAAGACGAGCTGTACCTGTCATGGATGCAATTTTTCCAAGCCCGTTCTTGCTTTTATTCTTTTCTTTTTTATTTGCTTTTTCTTCTTCTTTTTCTTTTTATTCAAGGGCTAACCAGAGGACACTGCCTTGGCATGATGACCAGAGCTGACAGTCTTACCCATAAGTACTTTCACAGAGATGAGAAGGCTGGTTCGTGATGAGACTCCCTTTCCCTTGGTCATGCAACCAAAGGTCATTGCCCTAGCGTGGTGACCAGATGGTGGTAATGTCATACTGTTAGTCACCCATGAACCTAATAGGCTGGCTTGTGATTAGACCCCCTACCCTCTTGACTAGGTCTTGTTTGTTATTTTTTTGGGTCCCTTTTGTTTCTTGTTGAGAGGCCTTCTATTGCCTTCTCGGGGATCCCTGGGCGAAGCATCTCGAGGTTTTATTTCTAGGTTTTTATCTTTTACCAGCTGCTTTTACCTTTTGAGCCTTTAGCCCCTTCTTCCCATGAGATAAGGTGCTATCCTACAAACAGGTCAACCTAATTCCCGGACAAGGGGAATGGGATAAATGCACGGGAGATAAGATGAAACAATGGTGCTATGATGGGAGCGGACGATGGCTTTTCAGAAACCCCCCCAGTGGCAAACCAAGACCTATGGGCATAGGCTTGCAAGGGCACCCTGTCAATTTTCCCAATCATGGTCAAGTGGGCTAATGTATGATCCAAGCAGTTGTTAGAGATAAAAGGAATCAGATGCATACGTTTAAAGGTTTCAATGATCAAAAGTGACACATACCATGATACCTGGACCAATTACCTCATGGAGCAAGAACCTCTTTTGATATAGGACCAAGGCGATGGTGATGGATGTTGCTGTTGTTGATAAGATAAAGATGATGGAAGAAGAAAAGGATGGGCCCTCCAGGGCCATGCTCAGGTCAATCCTGCTCCCAGTACTCCATGTCTAGGACTTGTGGGCCTCGAGACATGATCTCCTAGTTATCCCTAAAAATCGGGTATAACAAGTCCTATATATTTGTGCAATCATTCGCCTCAAGACAAGGGGTGATTAACATTAGAGGGGGTAGAGCTCAAGCTGGCATGTGGCTTTTATGTCGGCCATTATCATTTATAGCGTATAGCCGCTGCATCAACCTTTGGGCCTTTTGCCCCTTCTTCTCATGAGAGAATGGTCCATGACCCATTATCGACGTTTAGTACACTATTAGAGGCTCTAGGATGGAAAGTGTTAAGTATGGTGAGTGTTATCCCCGATATCTAGGGATAACTAGGAGATTATGTCTCGAGGCCCACATGGTCCTAGACATGGAGTACCGAGAGCGGGATTGACTTGAGCATGGCCCTGGAGGGCCCATCTTTCTTTTCTTCTTCGTCAGATTTGTTCTGTCAGTAGTAGCAGTTTCCATCACCACCGGCCTGGGCCTGCATCGGAGAGGACTCTTGCTCCATGAGGTAATTGGTCCGAGGTATCATGGTATGTGTCATATTTGATCGTTATAACCTTCTTATATATGCATTAGGTTCCCTTGATTTCTGATGACTGCTTGGATCTTACACTAATCCACTTGACCATTGATGGGGTGATTGATTGGGTGACTTAGCAAGCTGATATTCATGGGTTTTGGTTAGCCACCAAGGGGGATTTGCAGAGCCATCGTCCGCTCCCACCATCTTATCATATTTACATCTTATACCCCGCTCATCCATACCATTCCCCTAGTCTGGCCATTAGGATGACCATTCAGGGTTACACTTTGTCTTGTGGGAAGAAGGGGCTAAAGGCCCAGGGGGTAAAAGCAGCTGGTAAAAGATAAAAGCCATAGGAAATAAAACCTAGAGATGCTTCGCGCAGGGGATCCTCGAGAAGGCACTAAAAAGCCTCTCTATAAGAAACTAAAGGAACCCTAAGAAAAATAATAAAAAACAAGACCTAACCAAGAGGATGGGAGGTCTCATCACGAGCCGGCCCATTATGTTCATAGGTATTTAGCAGTATGACATTGCCACTATCTGGTCACCAAGCCAGGGCAGTGACCTTTGGTTGCATGGCCAAAGGAAAGGGGGTCTCACCACAAGCTAGCCTTATCATTTCTGCGAAGATACCAGTGGGTAATGCTGTCGGCTCTGGCCACCAAGCCAAGGCAGTGTCCTCTGGTCAGACCTTGAAGTAAAAAAGAAAGAAAAGAAATAAAAGAAAAATGAAGGCAATAAAGGGCTTGGAAAAAATGCATCCATGACAGGTACAGCTCGCCTCCTACAAAGGCACCCACAGACAACACTTGCCCTTGGTCTTACTATGACTGGACATCCCTAAAAAACATATCACCTCATAAAACATGGCTTGAATGATCTCCTGAGGAAACTCTCCATCTCTTGTGGGTATTAACCCAATAGGTTGTTCTGTCGGTTTCCTTAGCTTTGTATAGTAGATCTGTGTAATATCTTTGAGCTCTTAGATGATGTGTTAGGGATTTCATGCATATATTTGATAAGTTTAATGATGAAATATGATTTACATTGCTATGATCTCTAGGACTGATGAACCCATGGAGTGCGTAGTTTTTGATGTGCAGGACCATACCCGGCGGACAGGTACCAGAGGACCGGTACACATGGGGAGATGATTAGCTCGGACCTCCATGGGGCTGAAGAGCCCATCAGATGGTTGCTGGGATGGCAGAGGCAGGACAACGTCATGATGAGCCCTTGCATGAAGAAGACAGAAGGACGCCCTCACCAGGACACTTTGGCAGAGATCGACCTAGGGGGATCACCCCTTGCAGATGAGATGATGGCTTTGATGGACAAGACGCAACCCAGGGCAGGCTGGACGTTTTCTGGAGGATGTGGCAGTGTGCTTGGACCATTTGGCACGTGTGGCAGCTTGCAGGAGTCCTAGAGGGGCCAACGTTTTGCCTTCTGGATGCTGACGATGCCCAAAAAGGGCCAACGTCTCCTTCAGAGGGGCCTGACGTCTCCTTTTAGCTCTTACTTTGACATTTTAGCATTTAATGTGACAAATAATGTAATAATGTTAAGTTAGCCTTGTCGGCTGTTTTTAATGACCTATTTTGTAAATTAAGGTCATTTAGATGATATATATTGAGGACGTTGAGCCTCATTTTTGAGGGAACATAACTCACTCTCTTGTGAGAGGATTCTTTTTAGTCTTTTGTCTTGTTATTGGCTTTTGGAGTTGAGGCGCTACACTTGGAAGGATTATCTTTGGCATGCATATGGTGTTTTTATCATTGGAAGGTGTTACAACTAGGGTTTGATAAGCTCATCTTGGATTTGTAAGTGTTTTTCTCATACAAAACTTCTTGATTGAATGGT
>JASDQU010373233.1:106666-120222 GCA_032191745.1 Picea mariana
GTACATTTAATATAGTTTAACTTATAAAGGAAGTTCACAAATATTCAGACATAGAGGGAATCCAAGAGCATGGAAAATCACAAACTTTGGACTTTTTATAGAAGCCGCCTGAAGAATTTAATGCAGTCTATAAGTTGAATGAGTGGTGTGGTTGCGTATTCTGAAATTGCGTATTTAATATATTATCAAAAATCTAATATGTTCTGAAATTTATGACCATGGAATTTCTCGAGATAAGAGAAGTGTGATTGTGTCTGTCTAGTCCCCAAGTTTCATGGTTTTATTTGTTATTTTTTTGAAATTTCGTTAGAAAAGGCTTAACTTGTGCTATTTCCTTTTCATGCATTTTAGTTTACTTTACTCGGGCATTTGTCACAATATATGCACCATATAACAACATGCATTTGTCACAATATATGCACCATATAACAACATATATTTGTATACATGTTGTAAACTAGATAAAAAACTATGGATTTCCTTTGAATTGAAAACTTGATACTCACAGATCGAATGGTTTTAATAGAGGCCACCTAATAATCATATATCGGATGGTTTTAATAGTGGCCATCAGTTCATAAATGAGCTAAAGAAAACATGCTTACCAATAAAAATCAATATCAATATTCTCCATTACACTTACCAAGAATTGGCAATTAAATCAAATCAACATCGATATACTCCACTGCATTACCAATAAAATCAATAAACTCCAGTACATTACATTCTTTGATGTGCACAAATCTTTTTGGAAGGGACATCGTTACCCCAGTAGCACTTGTTAAGACAAGCATGAGTGAGTTCTTGCCTAGGCCGACTTGGGAAAGCAATTGAAATGTATAAATAGAGAAGATTATAAAAAAAATAAGTATAAAATGTAATAATATTATTTTGAGTTTAATTATATTATAGAATTCAAGGATGGTCTACTTTTTGTAATTGAGATAAGTACCATGTTATTATATTTTTAAGAGTGGATTTTGTTCTTGTTCTTTGAATTTTTCTCACTATAAATGTGTCGTGCCATAGATTGGAATGTGTTTCTTTATGGTTGAATGAGGGAAGATAATTCTATTTATTAGGTTTCATGCTATTATATTTTAATAATTATGGTGAAGGTGTAAGAGATTGGGTTAAGGAAGTTGAATCACATTTTGAAAATATAATTTTTTTCCACACTTTTTGACTAATCAATCAAATCATTAACTCGATGACTAATTAGGTCATCTTAGACAAGAGTGCTAAATGAATTAGCTTACAAAGCCATATTTCATTGAAGATGCCAATTAAAAGGAAACACTAGGGTCCATAATGGAATTCTAGAAGAAGTAATAGTCTAATATGGCATTCTTGTCTTGTAACAATCACTCATGTTATCCCTCATCCACATCTTAATTTTCCAAAATTTATTATGGAAATGAAGTACTTGTTGGGGAATAACATGGGGTCGTCACTCAATGAAACTGTGACATAGCATCTGTGTTCATGCAATATTAAAGAATACCCCTAATTTCACTAGATATTGATAAATACCTTCCAAAAGTCTTTTGTTGAACCCCCCTTCCAATACATATTTCCAATAAAATAAACTCTTATTTTAACTAGATACCCCTTTTTATACCCCCTCATACCTATAAACCCCTTTAGACCCCACATCTCACCCCAAATACCTACAATATATTGACCTTATTTTCCACAATTAAAAAAAAACCTTTATGAATGAACGTGATAAGATATTGATCAACATGGTGAATCCCCTGTGGGAAATAGGGTGGAACACTACATGAAACAAAAAATACAGTACTGTAGATAATTAAATAGGGACAAAAAATTTCAAAGACATAGGTAAAGACAATACTACAAATAATCAAAGAGGAAAAAAAAATTGAAGACAGAGGTAGTGTCTAAAGACACCATTACAACACTTAAGAAAAATGCACTATGATCAGAACATCACAATGAATATTGGATATTTATTTCTTGATCGCCATGTAGATAATGACCCAAGGGATCTGTTATTTATAGGCTCAATATCTGAACAACTTTTGTATAATCTGAAATATCTTTTCCAAATGTAACTATTGGTTGTTAGAGTTGACTCCTCCAAATCCATGATGTCAATTCGGCTCAGCAAGGATGCTCGACCCAAATGACTATTCATCCAACTATTTGAATACTAGGTTGGTCAATCCACCTCCCAACTATCTTCGACTGTTGGTCGATTGTCCGGTCAACCGGCACATTGACTACTCGAACGAATGATGTAGTGTTATGGTCCATCACTCGATCAACTATATCCAAATGTAGGTCGACCGTCCAACTGAATGAACCCAGGAGATGTGTGATGAACCATCAATGCTTAATGTTCCAACACCCCCCCATCAACACACATTTCTATATATTTGGTAGGTGAAATTATGTCATTATGACACCCCCCCATAATTGTAGCTTCCTGAATCCCAAGCATCATGCGAAGCTTGATAAATCAGGCTTCAACAAAAGATTTGGTGAAGATATCAACAACCTAATAATTTTTTATGCAATAATCAAGAGAGACGATGTTCTCATGAACCAACTATCTCAAATAGTGAGAATGGAGCTCAACATGCTTCATATTAATCTGGGAAATAGGATTGTCAACAACCTGTATGGCACTATGGTTATCACAATATATTGTAGTCAAGGTCTGAATAGGAAGGCCAAGTTATCCCAAAATTTGGTGGATCCATACTTCTTCTGTACTTGCTTGAAAGATTCCATGATATTATGCTTTCGTTGTAGACAAAGAGACTTACGTTATGTTTCTTGCACGAAAACACCAATGGTCCAGTGTTATAGAAAAACATATAGCCAGAAGTGGAATTTTTATCATCGTTGTTTCCATCCCAGTTGGAGTCGTTGAAGCTGACCAGTGAATTTGAACTTAGACAATACTTGATACCAAAATAAGTGGTACCGTAGAGATAATAGACAATTCATTGATTGTTTTCTAGTGGATTTCTTTAGGGTCCTATATAAATCGATAAAACACACTAACATCAAAGGAAATGCCAGGTTGACTATGAGTAAGATAAATAAGACTATCGATAAAGAGTAGCATGGATTGTAGGTGTTTGATAAGTTTTTCTAATATTTTTACTCCATATTGAAAAGGAGTAGCACACAACTTGCAATCATCCATATTAAAACATGCCAATAGATCCATCACATATTTATAGTGAGAAATTAAAAGGCCATCACACAGTGGAAATACTTGAAGACCCAAAAAATAATGCAGATTACTAAGATTTGGCATGTCAAAGGAGTGAACAATTTATTTCTTCAATCTAAGGATGAAATCAATATTATTTTTTGTAACGAGTAAGTCATCTACATATACAACAACAATCAAGGTGTCTCCATTGGTATGGAGTACATACAAGATGTGATCAGATTCACAACGTTTGAAACCAAGTCGAAGAAATAAATTGTTCATCTTAGCATACAAAGCTTGGGGAGCCTACTTAAAACCGTAAAGCAAATCCTTGAGTTGAAAAAACAAGTTAGAATATGTCACAAAACCAGGTGGTTGTTCCATGAAAAATTATTCAAATAGTTCTCCATGAATAAATGCACTATTCACATCTATCTGACGAATTTTCCATCCAAAGTGAGAAACAAGGGAAAGAATCAGTCGAACTAAGTTCATCTTTGCAAGAAGGGAAAATGTTTTAGTCTATTCGATGCCTTATTGTTGAGAAAATACCTTCACAACTAGGCATGATTTATGTTGTTCAAAAACACCTTTAGAGGTAAATTTGGTCTTGTAGACCCATCAAAATTTCACAATGTTCTTTCCTTGCAATCGGGGAACTAAGTCCTAAGTGTGATTATTCGACAAAGAATAAATTTATTTCTACTAAGCTTGCTTCCATTCAGGTCATCTTTCATAATCTAAGTAGGAAACAAGATCAGAAGTTTCAAGTACACGAGTCATCAAGGAAACACTAGCATGTTTCTTTTGACTTCGAGTTTGTCGTTCGGAGGAAAAATCTCCAGCATCAGCTCTAGCAACTTCAATTGTCTTGGAAACCCATCTGGGTAGACAAGAGACATGTGAACTATGGTTCACTGCAGCAAGTCAATCAAAAGTATAAGGGTATTCAATCAATGGACCAGTTGAAATAGAGGATGGTAGACTAGTCGACTCAGAGATCGACGAACCAATTGAAACAAGAACAAAGTTCGATTGTCCTGTCAAAGGACTGAAATATGGAACTAGAGGACTAGTGTCAGAGACAACATCAAAGGGATCATCTTTCTTAAATCTAGAGGAGGTATTCAAAAACGTAATGCTAGAAGAATTCTCATCAAACTGTGCATTTCGTCTGATAATGATTTGTCGTTTTACAGGGTCAAACATTCGATAGAATTTCGACTCTTTAGAGTAGCCCATCAAGGTACAAGAATGAATTTTTGCATCCAACTTATTTCTGCAATCATTAGAAATGTGATCATAGGAAACACATCCAAACAAACGAAGGTGGTCAATTGAAGTATTATTTCCACACCATCATTCGATTGGAGTCGTTGAAGGAACAACTCGAGTCGAGGTGCGATTAAGTGGACAGTTTTCATAATACACCACTTCAAAATAGAAGCGAGGAGGTTTATCCTCCAAAAGACATCTAGCCATTTCGACTAGCGTTCGATTATTGTGTTACGCAATGTCATTTTATTGAGGTGTGTGAGGAACCAACCATTGCCAGTTAATACCATATTGAACCAGGTATTCTTCAAAGGGTCGATTTATACACTCACCACCATTATCCAATCTTAGGCACTTGATGGTTCGACTACATCGGTTTTCAACAAAGGCTCTAAACTCCTTGAACTTTTCAAAGACAAGGTTCTTGTTCTTCATAAAATAAACCCATGTGAAGTGAGAGAAATTATCAATGAAAGTCACAATATACCTTGCACCTACCATTGAAGGTATATTAATGCAACATAAATCATTGTGAACCAAATACAATAGGTTTTATGCTCATCACACTTTTCCAGAGTCGAATGGTGCCTGATTATTCTTCCCAAGCACATAGCCCTTACAAACTCCTTCAGAGGGAAACACCTTCAACAAACTAACAACCATGTTCTAGGTTTCTAGTGCCTATAGAATTTAGAAATCTAGGTGTCTGAGTCGCTCATGCCAAATTCGACTACTCTCATTAGTTTGAGCAACAAGTGCATTCAGTTCGGTGTCAGTTCAAGTCATGTCATGCAATTTGTATAAATTGTCTGTCAGGTCAAGAAGTCGGTCAATGACAATCGAATTGTCTTTTTTCAAATCAATATCATAGAACCGATCTAGCCAAACTTCCACAATATTACCTATCTGTGTTAACTGAGAAATAGAAAACATATTGGCACTGAGTTTTGTCACATAATAGATGTCAAATATCTTCCCATGTCGACAGGTAACATCACCTTGACCAACAACATCCCAAGAAAAATCATCAGCAATGTAGATTTTCCTCTCCTTAGATTCATCCAACCACGTGAACAAGGACGCATCCTTAGCCATGTAATGAGTGCACCCAAAGTCGACTACCCATTCTTTCTACGTAGTGAGACATGAAGGCCTGAGAATTTCTAACTTGGAAGGTGAATTATCAATGGGTCGACGTACAACGAACACGTCTCCTTTAAGGCGTTTAATATTATCCTCTAAATCATCTCGCTTATTATAGAGGAATTTCTCCACATGTCCATTCTTTCCAAAGTACTAACATGTATTCTTATTTTTATTGTGATGGGGTGTATCTATCGATCCCTTAGGTTTATGGTATCGGTATGCATGTTTATCTGCAGACGCATCAAATTGTACGTTACCCTGGGATCCATCTTTCTCTTTCCCTTGAGAAAGTGGGCATGGTGTTTACCATCAATATTTCCTTCCTCAAGCAATCTATGTTGATCAGTAATCAAAAGGCCATAAAAATATTCAAAGGTATAATCCTTACCATCTTCCTTCTGTTCTTTCCAGTTGGTGCAGAAAGTCGACACAAACATGTCGAGTGGTGTTCTCAAGTTCATCAAGGCTAGCTCAATGAGTTTTTCATCCTTCTTCTGATAGTTCTTTCCACACTCTCCCAATTTCAACTGGAGTTCTTTGACACATGCCAAATATTCCTCCATTATATCAAAAGAACGAGGATCAAGAGAAATCAACTCTTTCTCCAACTGCATGATGTGTCTCTCATTGACTTGGTTGAAAAATGACTTCAAATTCTTCCAAACTTGATGAGGGTAGTTGATTCCACTGAGGTGAAATATAATCTCCCATAATATGTAGGTCATGATGACCCCTACATCCTCATCCTTCTTTCCATCAACAACAAACTTTTCCTAGTCGTCTGTTGGATATAGAATTGCAACCTTCGTATATTGCCACAATCCTTTTATCTTCATTATTGTTTCCACATCTAGGTCATATTGCATAATTTGATCTATTTGGAAAAGAATGATCATTCTTTTATTCCATATATATATATATAGAAATCAATATATTTTAATAAGTTCCAATCAACAAACCATCAGCCCATATTCAACCACAAAATAAATCCAACTCAATAAGGTTTTCAAATAATAGGTCGAGGATTTTAACCACCGGCTCTGATTCCATGTTGGGGAATAGGGTGGAACATGAAATTAAACATAAAAGATAGTACTATAGGTAATAAAAGAGGAACACAAAATTTTGAATACAGAGGTGGTGTCTAAGAACATTGCTACAACACTTAAGCAAAGTTCACTATGATCATAACATCACAATGCATATTGGATATTGATCACCTGATCGCCATGTAGACAATGACCCAAGGGGTTTGTTATTTATAGACTCAATATCTAACCAAATTCCATTAAATCTGAAATATATTTTCCACATGTAATCGTCAGTTGTTAGAGTTGACTCCGCCAAATCCATGTTATCAAGTCGGCTCGACAAGGATGCTCGACCTGGTCAACTATTCATGCAACTTGTTGTCGATTGTTGGGTTGGTTGATCCACCACTTGACTATATTCAACTGTTATTCGACTGCCCAACTGATAGGCATGTCGACTACTCGACCGACTAATGTAGTGTGTTGGTCGATCGCCCAACCGACTATATATATATATATAGGTTGACTGTCTAAGGGACTTAACCCATGAGATGTGTGATGAGCCATCAATGCTTGATGTTCCAACAAAAATTTCAAGCCTTGCTAGAAAATATTTTACCTACAAAGTTTGAAGGATAGTTAGAGATAGAATTTGGGTGGAGGAGATCACATTGCATCCAAACTAGGGATTTACCCTACCATATCTCTGAAGAGCCAACACTGTCAGGATATTAACCCTTAATCAACATGATAGAATGAAATCCAAACTTGCAACTATTTGGATGGTCAATAATGGGGATTAGAAGGAGAAGCTGAGATAATGTGAGACAAAGAAGAGTAAGCTCTATGAAAATGCAGTAAGAGGAACTTACATAATCAAGAGGCTCCTCGAATGATGAATCATAATCTTCTTTCCTTCAATATAGCAAGAGGATGAGAAAGAGTTTTTGGGTATAGAGATATACTCAATAGATCATACCCATGTTACAAATGGCATTGAAGACAAATCCCACATTATCTTCCAAAACACTTAGTGTTGGTAGCTTGTCTCTATTGAAAATATTGGTGGTGAAGGAATTGTAAGTGTAATGCTCAAATCATATTTGTTATATAGTAATCTATGTACTAAAGAATTGGTCATGCAATCTTTTTTATTTGTTTTTAGATAGGACAATGAAGGTTGTTGTGCAATCTACCTGCGAACTTCTACTTGTATTTTGGGTCTTCCAACCATATTATAAATAATAATAATAAAATTACGCTTTCTCTAAATTTGTATATTTTCTACCACATGTTGAAAAATTTGTGATAAGAGAAGCACACAGATAAAGGTCATATGGGAAGAATGTTCCCTATACAAAGTTTAAGTATATACACGTTGAATTTAAGATTTTTTATTATAGAAGGAGTCACTAAGAGTATTGGGACATTGATTTCTTTCATAAGTTAACTCCCAAGGAAGGGGGCATCTAGAGAAAAGAGGTCACAAGTGATTCAGAGGTCAAGATGGCTATAATCGAAAATAATCCTTGAAGAGTCATTGAAGATAGGAAAAATCAGTGGAATGTGATTACATGATTGGGAATAGTCATGATAGTGACTTCAATCTAAGGTCATCTCTAGATTTATCAACTTGGAATATCCATTGACCCCATGAAAGGGACTTGGATGGAGAAAATTTTATCATAGATTCTACACCAATTTAAACAAAGAAAAAAAATTCAGAAATAAGCATGAAAGAACCATTGGAAGAAAAGGATATGAAAGGTTTGAGAAATTCCCAATGGATGGTGATTTGATGATAAGAGTTGACCAAGAATAATTGAGATCACCATTAGGAGTTATCCTAGAATAGCCATTGGATATTAGGTTAAAGGAGGGACTAGTGATATCCTTATGGAAGAAACTTCAATCAATTGGAAAGCTCCAATATTGTTATCGAATCTGCTATTTTAGAAGAACCATCAGATATCAGGATGAGGGATAGTTATAGATATGTCCCATTAGAATAAAATCTGATGAAGAATATAAATGATGTGATAGAAAATATAAAGAAAATAGTTAAGGGTATGTGTTAGAATTTTAAGGTTTGATCAGTTAAATGATTAAACTAATGCTTGATTATTGTTTATTTGTAAGAATTTGAACACAGAATAATAAGTAATAGTGACCGAGAGTTATTAACCAGAAGGTGGTTACTATTGGATATGAACCATTAGCTATTGGAATATTTTTTAATACTAAGAGGAGTGGTGAATCAATATTGTCCTTTTTCAACAATTTAAAACCACTTAATTATTAATTTTATCAAATCAAAACAAATGATCAGCAAAAAGGTACAGTACACAGAATTTAAACATGGAAAACCCAACTTCACAAATGTTCTTCTTATTTTCAATAAATATTACATTTAATTTATGAGCTCCAACTCAAAGGAAACACCAATTCCCTGTTTTACTAGCAACAACTAGAAGGAGGCTGCAACCCCCTAGATTTTACCAACACCGACTGGAGGGAAGAACCAACTCCCTAGTTTCTTCAGCTATAACTAAAAATATGCTATAACACCTTGGTTTACCAACTTCAACTGGAAGGAGGCTACAACCTCATTTGCAAGCTCCAACCCTCCCTAGCACCACCCAACCTCCCATTTTATGATAAGTACTTCAATCTTCAAATATTCATAATCTTCCTTGGATTCTGCTGCATATCTTCATTTACTTTCTTGGCCTCTAAGTATGTTATTGATCTTCAAATTTCAAGAACATAGACACACCCTCTTTCAACAAGAATTTATGTTTATATAGTATTCCAATGGTCATGTACAACTGAACAATTGAACCTCTTCAATATAGGAATGTATCTCTTTATTATAAGTATGTGCCTTTTCAATATAAGATTTTAATCATACTATTTTAATTAATACAATGTCAATGAACCATTGTGCCTCTTAGATCGTTTAGTCATGTTTTCAATTGGATCAGTAGATTTTGACTATCATGATTTAATTCACTTTTTACCTTACCATAGCTAAATACCACCATGGTTTTCAAATACCATGTGATCTTTCACCTTTTCCCTTTTTATTTAACTCCACTTTCACTTTTACCTTTTTCTTTAATCCAATTTCACTTTACCTTTTTCTTTATTTCACTTTCATTATTACTTCTCTTTTACATAAACTCCACTTCCACCTAACTTTTCAACTTTTGTTATTTGTTAAAGTCATATTTATATTTAGTCCACTTTCATTTCCACTTTTGTGTAAACTCCATTTTCACTGAACTTTTCCACTTTTTTATTTATTAAAGTGATACCAAGGTCACATTTATATTTAATCACTTACTAACCTTTGAAATCAATGACAATTTATTTAACAATTGACTACCTGAGTGGATCTAACCATTGGTGGCTGTTGGAAATTGTTTGGGTTTGAAGGGTCGTCCAACTTCGGCTTGGAAAAAATGTTGACCAAAATTGTAAAGTCCCACACCGTTTTGACAACAAAAGCGACGTACAATTTTATTTTTCTTTTTAAAGTTGTGTTATGTAAATAAAACATCATAAAAATAACAACATCATCGTCACAAACTAAACATATATTAACAAAACAAATTAACGCATTATCGATAAATTATGACTCAAGACGACAAATCAAAGATCCTGATAAATCCACGACGCAAAATAAATTATCAATTATATTAGTGGCATGGATCCCAAACACTCAGTCACGCACTCATCAACAATAAAGTGGTGTGTGAGCAAAAAACTGTAACATAAACACACATCGACATACTAAGGTGCAAGAGTGTTCTCAATTAATTCACTACGCAAGAGCAATTTGTTCTAAAACAACATGCATCCACATAATCACACACAAGAGTAAATGTCAACTTTATTTTCCTGGCGCTAAGGTGATCATCAATCCTATATTGAAGGCGCAAGAATCTATAGCAAGAAGCCATAAGTTGCATTGATTCAAGGCGCAAAGATTCTATCAAATCAATTATCTATACACTAACATCACTTCAAGCCCGCAAGGTAAACTAGTTCTAAATCCATCATTCATTCACATAAGTAATGGCGCAAGAGGTTATCAAGCTTAATCGACTAAGTGTCAACATTAAATTGTGGGCACAAGAGAAGTAATTAAGCTAAACACTATGCATCTCTCATCACTCCAATATGCAAGCACTCCAATATTTAATCACAACAAAATCAAAGGCACAAGGTAAACTAGCAACTTAATCATTCCTCAATCATTATTAATCATTGTGCAAGAGTAACTATCGATTTATTCAAGGCACAACAAATCCAGTAATCAATCGATCAAACATCAACTTTCTACATGACACTTTGTAATGACATTAACTTCAGGACGCATAACTTATCATCAACTTTAACTTCAAGACGCAAGGGAAATGAAGAACTTGATCCTTTACACAATGTTCTTTACACAATGTTGTTAACCCAAGGCTCAAGGAACTCTAAGAACTCAATCAACGTATAATCGAATTTCAAGGCACTAGGGTAAATTAAATTGCATAATTGTCCATACATGCATTATTCAAGGCGCAAATTAAACAACTCAATAAAAATACATCACCCCAATTTATTGTCGACACCGTTACCATTATTTAAGGAAGGACTCCAGTTATCAATAATAAAATTCAAATTATGCAAACTCAAGGATATTCAAATCACATCTACTCCTAAAATTGTACTACGCATCGAAACCCCGGTACAATAAATTAACAAGGTTCAAGCTGGAGGGAGAAAACAAGGGGGGAAATTCCACCAATGCATAGAAGGGATGAATTAAAGGAGGTTTAGTTCTGAGGGTAAAAAGCGCAAAGAGAAAACTTTTATTTTAAGAAAATAACCGCATCTAAGCAAAGGAAAATTCGTTGGGAAAAATTACCTTTCTGGGTGAAAATCCTTGGGAAACAAGTTTGTGGTAACGCAAATATCAACCCTGGTAAAAACGTAGAGTGTCATGCAAATCACCTGGAAAATGGGACGAATAAATGCGCAAGGGACACACTGGAAAAACGCAATGTGACAGGGTAATTCACCTGGAAATCGGGAGGAAATAATGCACAAAGTATATCCTGGAAAACCACAATGCGATAGGGTAGTTAGCCTGGAAGTCAGGAGGAAATAATGCGTATAGATCTACTGGCCTTTCACTTGGGAGCACTCTTTGAATCCTTCTTCTTGGAACACATTCAAATGCGATTTAGATAATTGTTCCTTCTGTCAAATTCTTTGTTGTCATTATCATTTCCAGCGTTGTCAAGGAGCCCAGGGAAATCCACTGAAAGTTCAATAGAAAATCATGGTGATGATGGAAAAAAAAAGTACGTTTTGGAAAAGCCAGCGACAAATCTAGCAGTCAAAATCCCAATGGGTGATAGCAAGAACAACAGTGAATCGTGCAGCAAGCCAGAGATTGGATGTATAACATCACGACAAGGAGTGGAAGCAACGATCAACCCATTAGAAATTCATCATGAGGGAATGACCAGGAAGGAAAACATCACAGACGAGGATTAACTTACTTACACCAATTTATGGAACAATGCAGACCAATACCAATTAAATTTAGGGTTTGGGTTCCTGAATAGGATGGAGAATCAGTAAGCAAGGTGGAAACATAAGGCAGAGGTAAAAAGATGAATCACAATAATCCTTTAAGCTAAAACGCAGGTGGATTAACAATCAAAACACAGAGGATGATCATAAGAAGGGTGTCGTGAGGAAGGAATATCAATTTCTGGGCCATGCAGAAGAATTGCAAACACAAACAAAACGCCAAGGATTAAAATCCATCAAGCCGAAACAAAGGTTACATTTGAAATTAAAATGAGCGAAGGGAAAAATTCGACCAAACCTTAGCATTACATTCTTGGAAATTTAAGTCTTTTACAAAAATCAACAACATAGATACTTTAACCGTGCATATATATTTAACAAATTAAATTTTATAAAATCAATCTTCATCATATGACCGTGCATATATATTTAAAAATTTAAATCTTATAAAATCAACTTCAGTTTACATCTGTGCATATATATTTAACAGTTTAAATCTTATAACATCAATCTTTAGTATACGTACCTTGACCGAAGATGAAGAGTCTGGAGTTGTTGACCTGTGTTGCGCTCCCTTTTGTCTCTCGCTTGCTAACCATGGCAACCTCATCAGTACCTCCCAACTAATTCTAGGGGTACTCTTCTTCCCCCTTAACCCCTCGAACCACAAAGGGGACATGCACACAATCCAAGAACAATCTATCACCCATATCGCCTCGCAAGGTCGAGCTATCACTCTCTAACCGAGTTGGACATCCCAACTCCCACAAGAAAAAACAGTCAAGAAAAATATCGGCAATGTAACCTTACGCCTACCAGTCGTGATCCATAACCCTCCCCCACCATCATTTTTATAGATTTTTTTTAGTGATTAGTTTCCCAAACCCTCATTAGATTTTTTTATTAAATTTAATTAGGATAAACCTCCCCTATACACATGTCATGCGATCCCTTAGTTGCACCAGAAAATCAATTTATTAATTAATTAAATTTTCCTATTTCCCTCACCCACCTAAAAGCGTTCCAAAAAATGCTCCTCGATGTCCCTTTATTCCTTACATTTCTTAAATGACTGATGCCTTTCTTAAAACTTAGTTGATTTCACAATTAGAAGGTTCCAAAGGCTAGATTCCCTACTATGTTAGACATTCCCCTTTTCCTTAAGTTTCCCCTTTTCTTCTAAGTACAGATTTAGCAAGTTTAGATATAAACAACAATTTATCCTTTTAATAATTTAATCTTTAATAAAAATTTACTTTAATTATTAATGTTTGAATTTTCTTTACCCCCTTCTTGTTACATGTCCATTTAGTTTT
>JASDQU010373233.1:126241-142441 GCA_032191745.1 Picea mariana
GCGATGGTCTAGAATGTGGATTGGCTCTGCCATGAGCGCACCCTCAGCCAACATCCTCCAAGAGCTCAAGTTAATCAAATGTGTAGGATCATTGACCTAAAGTCACACACAGATACAAGATAAACATCATGCAACACCTCAAAAATGAGGCACGACTAGCCGTTAGGCCCTTCATAATTATGGTCGACGCGATACGCATCGACAAAAACTTTTGTCGATCTTGTGCTACTTTCGTCCCCTTTCATATCGTTTGTATTTGTTATTTCAATTCGTGGATCACTTATGGTCCTACCAGGACCCCATCCTCGAGTCTATCTCAACTCAAGGTGTCTGACACGGTCGCCCATAAACAAACTTAAATGGTTCCATCTGAATGGTGCTTTGATAGCTGTTGTTGTACGCAAACTTGTCCAGCGGCCAGAACTATTCCCAACGTTTGTATCGTTCCAACGCACACATACGCAACACAGACTGCCCAAATTGGTTTGTTCCTTCGTTCAGCCGGTCTATCTCAAGGACATGTTGTACTAAATTTCAGTGGTGTTCCCAAGGCCTCTTGGGAAACTCATCCAAAATCGTCTTGCAAACATCAAATCCCTTATCAGATATAATTCCTTTGGTACGTCTGACAATATAAAATCTTGCTTATATAAACTCTAGCTATACCTGGCGCCTGATGTGTCGTACGCATAGGGAAAAAATGTGAACTCTTTGTCAGAGTGTCAACTGTCACGAAAATCGAGTCATGCCTCCTTGTTGTTAACAACAGTCCCAACAATAAAGTCCCTCAAAATGACTTCCCATTTCGATTCCATAAAATCATGTAGTTTTAGTAATCTTGTCGGATGTCTACGTTCAACCTTCACCTGCCTACCTTCTATACATCTCGCCACGCAGTTCACGATGTCTGCCTTTATCCCTTCTAGATGAAAAAGGGATATTTAAGGTCAGTCCTCATCTTCATGACTCCTGGATGAGCCATGTACACTTCTCTATGAGCTTAGCATAAGATCAAAAATTCTCTATTCGTCGTTGGGATGTAAGTAAATATGGTCATTATATCTCAAGGATCTGTTGTATTCCATAGTATATCCCTCAATTTTGGCACCAACATGGTGTCCTTCCCGAAAAATTCCATACTCTCTTTATACCATTCAATGTTGCACTGTCGTTAGAATCCTTTCACGTAGATTAGTTTGAAGAGGTATCACTGGAAATATGCATGGTCTCTGACTCCAAGCATCTGCCACTCTATTCACTACCCCTTTTAAGTAGGAAATCTAAAAATCATACTCGATAAGAAATTTTGACCAATGCCTTTGTCGTGCATTCAAGTCATTTTGTGCTTAAAGGTGTTGTAGACCATAGTGGTCTATTTTTAGTTCAATTTTTTTTCCAATCAGGTAGTGTCTCCACACTCTCAAGGCATACATGATGGCTATCAACTTCCAATCATGTGTCGCATAGTTTTCCTCAGGATTTCTTAACTTCCTCGAGACGTAAGCGATCAATCGACCAGCTTGCATCGAGACTCCGCCCAAGCCTTCCTTGGATGTGTTAGTGCATACCAAGAAGTCCTCGTCCAAGCCAGGGTCCTTTAGCATCAGTGTTTTTGTCAACAACTCCTTGAGCCTTCAAAATGCTTCCGCGCATTCTCAACCTATACAAACTTCTTGTTTTTATTTTTCAATTCCATAATTGGATTTGCTATCTTCGAAAAACCATTGGCGAATCGTCGATAATATCCCGCTAAACCATGAAGCTATGCACTTCTAGAAAATTCATCAGCACGGGCCACTCCAGAATAGCCTCTAGCTTCGTCAAATCCACAATGATACCTTCATCGGAGATAACATGTCTTAAGCAATGAATCCTAAATAGCATTGAGACTGCTTCCTGTAACTTGTTCTCTCACAACACTATAGTACCAAGCGTAAAAGTTCACCTTGATCCTCCGTTATTCGAGAATATATCAAAATGTCATCAAGGAATACTCGACAGTAGTCAATAAGAGTCTCCACGACCCATCCTTCTTCCATAAGAAATTAACAGGAGCACCCCAAGTCGATACACTGGGACGTAAGTCCTAGGTCCAACAACTCCTTCAATTTCACCTTCAAATCCTATAACTCAGGGGTCAACATACGATAAGGCTTTCTTTCCATTGGTTCAGTTCCAAGTTTTAGGTTGATGGTAAATTCCATCTTGGCGTCGGGTGACACACCTGGTAATTATTATGGGAATCACATCCGCAAACTCTCATACTATCAGAAGGTCTTCTAATCCCTCTGTCAGGCCCTTGACGTTCGACACTAAGTATGCATATAAATTTCATCCTTTTGCGTGCTCTCTTGTAGCTGTTGGGAAGAAATGAACTTCGGGGATACTCCATGTTTTCTTCCTACAGTCACACTTCTCTGTCCTTCATCGTCAGTCCAACTCAACCGCTTCGACTTACCGTTGAGTATCGCATCATGCGAATCCCACCAGTCCGTATTGACCATGTCATCATAAGATCTTAATATTGTGGCGTAGGTCAGACTTCATTATGCTATCCCCAGGTTAAAGAGATAGTTCATACCCCTTCCTCCAACCATCCAGTTGGTACCTGAAGCCACATCGACGAATCTAAACTCGTCCTATCGAAAAGCCCTTACCCAATCCCTTTAGTGGGGTACTAGAATTAGAGCTCTCAGTAGCACCGAGGTCTAACAATACTAAAATTTCATTGGCGAAGGCACATGACACCTCGAGCATAGTGGATTTTTTCTCAGCYTGGCGGTTATTCACCACATCCATGAATCCTATGGGCTTGGCCCATCTCCGCCATGGTAGTGTGTCCTATTGACTCAGTCGCTCTAGCCCCTTCAACCAGACAGTCTTGTTGGTAAGGTGACTCTCCAGAAGTCCATCTCCCACCTCTAGTCTAGTACTCCTATCCCAGAATAGAAGTTGTTGGCCCACCAGCCTAAGATCCTGGTTTGTTTTGTTGACAAGCCTAAATTGTAGCTGCTAGCGATGCTTCCGCGGATGCAGTGGTCCCTATAGGGAGCCCTCTACTAAGGAACCTATTGTTAAGGTGTCATGAACAAGGGTCTTATATACGTATCTTGATACCAAGAGGTTTGGTCTAGATGACGTCTAAAGTGTTTGTGCACCAGGTGTCATTTGTCCATATGGTATTGCAGGAGTTTTGCCCTGACTCCCGCGGTAAATTCTCCTTCATCTAAGAGGCCTACTAGACTAAATCGTACAACTTACGAGGAATTTAGATCCTCACCTTCACATGAAAGATGAAGTTAAGTTCGAACACGAACTTCCTAACCTCCAGCTTCTCTGTGTTCAGAAGCGGGGCATATTGAAGTAGCTCCATAATTCTGGTCTCTTAATCTGGCATCGTACGACCACCCTATCGTAAGGTGTTGAACTTATCGAGATGGAGCTCAATGAATTTCTTTGACAAATACTTCTCCCAGAACCATTCCTTGAACTGTTCCCATAACACGGCTTCGACGACCATGTTTAACTAAGGTAGGAGTGTCTTCCACCATAGAAGAGCACTCCCCTTTCGCTGAAGACCGCCCTGTGGACCTTCGTGTTGGAGGTCGTAAACACAAAGTGTGAAGCACATCGCCTTTCTCTCAAGCCATGCCTTTACGGTTGAGCCATCCGTGGCACTCGTGGACTCAAGAACTTAACCCTCTCAAGTTTTCCCTGAAATCTACCAGTATCGGTTGGGGCGCACTGTGGAACCTCAGAGGTACAGGCGCCCTGGCCTTATCTCAGCACAAACAATTAGTCAAGGCCTCTGACATTTTCCTAGAAGCACCTTATCAGACCTAGCGCATTTCGCATGAAAATCTGCTCATGCTCAAGACTTGTTCTTCTCCTTGAGAATTGGACCCCTCTGGTGCGAGTGCCACTGGAGGTGTTGCGCTTCCTTCCCTGGAACCACATCATGAACCTTCACGACGTCCTCTAACCATGAGTAACTCATGGACACGTTAAATTTTGTAGTAGCGCTAAGTTATTAATTCAAGTGTATAATTCAGCGAAAGGTGTGTCTATCCACAGTCGCAGGGTTGAACCCGCTCTGATACCATATGTAAAGTCCCACACCGTTACGACAACAAAAGCGACGTACAATTTTTTTTTTTTCTTTTTAAAGATACATTAGGTAAATAAAACATCATAAAAATAACAATATCATCATCACAGATTAAACATATATTAACGAAACAAATTAACGCATTATCAATCAATCACGACTCAAGATGACACATCAAAGATCCCGATAAATCGACGACACAAAAGAAATTATCAGTTATATTTGTGGCACAGATCCCAAACACTTAGTCATGCACTTATCAACAATAAAGTGGTGCACGAGCAAAAAACTGTAACATAAACACACATCAACATACTAAGGTGCAAGAGTGTTCTCAATTATTCACTGCGTAAGAGAAATCGGTTATAAAATAGCGTGCATCCACATAATCAAGCCCAAGAGTAAATGTCAACTTTATTTTCCTGGCACTAAGGTGATCATCAATCCTATATTGAAGGTGCAATAATCTATATCAAGCATCCATAACTCGCATTGATTCAAGAAGCAAAGATTCTATCAAATCAATTATCTATACATTAACATCACTTCAAGCATGTGAGGTAAACTAGTTCTAAATCCATCATTCATTCACATAAGTAATGGCGCAAGAGGTTATCAAGCTTAATCAACTAAATGTCAACATTAAATTGTGGGCGCAAGAAAATTAATTAAGCTAAACATTGTCCATCCCTAATCACTCCAATACGCAAGCACTCCAATATTTAATCATAGAAAAATGAAAGGTGCAAGGTAAAATACCAACTTAATCATTCCTCAATCATTATTAATTATTGCGCAAGAGTAACTATCGATTTATTCAGGGTGCAACAAATCGAGTAATCAATCGATCAAACATCAACTGTCTACATGACACTTCGTAATGACATTAACTTCAAGACGCATAACTTATCATCAACTTCAACTTCAAGACGCAAGGGAAATGAAGAACTCGATCCTTTACACAACATCATTAACCCAAGTCTCAAGGAACTCTAAGAACTCAATCAACATATAATCGACATAATTTCAAGGCGCTAGGGTAAATTAAATTGCATAATTGTCCATACATGCATTATTCAAGGCGCAAATTAAACAACTCAATTTATTGTCGACACCATTACCATTATTTAAGGAAGGACTCCAGTTATCAATAATAAAATTCAAATTAAGCAAACTCAAGGATATTCAAATCACATCTACTCCTAAAATTGTACTAGGCATCCACACCCCGGTACAATAAATTAACAAGGTTCAAGCTGGATGGAGAAAACAAGGGGGGGAAATTCCACCAATGCACAGAAGGGATGAATTAAAGGAGGTTTAGTTCTGAGGGTAAAAAGCGCAAAGAGAAAACTTTTATTTTAAGAAAATAACTGCAGCTAAGAAAAGGAAAATTCGTTGGGAAAAATTACCTTTCTGGGTGAAAATCCTTGGGAAACAAGCTCGTGGTAACGCAAATATCAACCCTGGTAAAAACGTAGAGTGTCATGCAAATCACCTGGAAAATGGGAGGAATAAATGCGCAAGGGACACACTGGAAAAACGCAATGTGACAGGGTAATTCACCTAGAAATCGGGAGGAAATAATGCACAAAGCATATCCTAGAAAACCACAATGCGATAGGGTAGTTAGCCTGGAAGTCAGGAGGAAATAATGCGTATAGATCTACTGGCCTTTCACTTGGGAGCACTCTTTGAATCCTTCTGCTTGGAACACATTCAAATGCGATTTAGATAATTGTTCCTTCTGTCAAATTCTTTTTTGTCATTATCATTTCCAGCGTTGTCAAGGAGCCCAGGGAAATCCACTGAAAGTTCAATAGAAAATCATGGTGATGATGGAAAAAAAAAGTACGTTTTGGAAAAGCCAGCGACAAATCTAGCAGTCAAAATCCCAATGGGTGATAGCAAGAACAACAGTAAATCGTGCAGCAAGCCAGAGATTGGATGTATAACATCACGACAAAGAGTGGAAGCAACGATCAACCCATTAGAAATTCATCATGAGGGAATGACCAGGAAGGAAAACATCACAAACGAGTATTAACTTACTTACACTAATTTATGGAACAACGCAGACCAATACCAATTAAATTTAGGGTTTGGGTTCCTCCATGGGATGGAGAATCAGTAAGCAAGGTGGAAACATAAGGTCGAGGTAAAAAGATGAATCACAATAATCCTTTAAGCTAAAACGCAGGTGGATTAACAATCAAAACACAAAGGATGATCATAAGAAGGGTGTCGTGAGGAAGGAATATCAATTTTTGGGCGAGGCAGAAGAATTGCAAACAGAAACAAAACTCCAAGGATTAAAATCCATCAAGACGAAACAGAGGTTACATTCGAAATTAAAATGAGCGAAGTTTTCTAAAATGAGAGAAGGGAAAAATTCGACCAAACCTTAGCATTACATTCTTGGAAATTTAAGTCTTTTACAAAAATCAACAACATAGGTACTTTAACCGCGCATATATATTTAACAAATTAAATCTTATAAAATCAATCTTCATCATATGACCGTGCATATATATTTAAAAGTTTAAATCTTATAAAATCAACTTCAGTTTATATCCGTGAATATATATTTAACAGTTTAAATCTTATAACATCAATCTTTAGTATACGTACCTTGACTGAAGATGAAGAGTATGGAGTTGTTGATATGTGTTGTCCTCCCTCCTGTCTCTCGCGTGTTAACTATGGAAACCTCACTGGTACCTCCCAACCAATGATAGGGGTACTCTTCTTCCCCCTTAGACCTCTGAGCCGCAAAGGGCCTATACACACAATCCAAGAATAATATAGCACACAGCTCGCCTCGCAAGGTTGAGCTACCACTCTCTAACCGAGCTGGGAATCCCAACTCCCACAAGAAAAAGCAGTCAAGAAAAATATCGACAACGTAACCTTACGCCTACCAATCGTGATCCATAACCCTCCCCCGCCATCCTTTTTATAGAGTTTTCTTAGTGATTAGTTTCCCAAACCCTCATTAGATTATTTTTATTAAATTTAATTAGGATAAACCTCCTCCGTACACATGTCACCTGATCCCTTAATTGCACCACAAAATCAATTTATTAATTAATTAAATTTTCCTATTTCCCTCACCCACCTAAAAGCGTTCCTAAAAATGCTCCTTGGTGTCCCTTTATTCTCTTACATTCCTTAAATGACTGACACATTTCTTAAAACTTAGTTGAGTTCACAATTAGAAGGTTCCAAAGACTAGATTCCCTATTATGTTAGACATCCCCCTTTTCCTTAAGTTTCCCCTTTTCTTCTAAGTACAGATTTAGCAAGTTTAGATATAAACAACAATTTATCCTTTTAATAATTTAATCTTTAATAAAAATTTACTTTAATTATTAATGTTTGAATTTTCTTTACCCCCTTCTTGTTACATGTCCATTTAGTTTTTTTTGTTCACGTGTTCTACTTAGACCTAGGTTTTAAATTCACTAGGATTGGTGACAGTTTTTAAGGGAAAAATTAGTTATTAAACTTTACTCATACCATCATTCATTTTAAGGTTGACCAGGTCCTAAGGAGGCATAGTTTTCTAGGCACTAGGTTTATTAACTTACCAGACTTAAAATCATGATGTGCCCTTCAAGACGCACTATGTGCTCCAAGGGTGCCACTCGCTTGCATTTATGTTTTATTTGCGCGACATGCCCTTCAAGACACACTACATGATCCAAGGGTGTCACTCACCTTTTGACTGATTTTGGTAGACGTCAAACCCCTGAAGTCAATACTCCGTCAGGTGACCTTGTGGGAGACTAAGGGCCTCTAAGGAATAAGAACCCTACCTTATTGCGCGCCCATTAGAATCATCATGAGCAACTGTCACAGTCTGCTTCACGGCATCGTGGATCTCTCGAACTAGGTAATCGTTAACCTACAACTCGAACCATGATGAGAGTGCTAGTAGTCTGTGGCAGGGTTGCTGCCACACCTCTCCCTCAATATATATGGTTGCCTTGGGTGACCCGTTTACTCCTAATGTGAGTCTGGTTAGCAAGTTATCGTCAACCTGCATCTATCAACGAAATGTGTCAGCGATAACAATCAACATCATAATATCTAGTCATATGTCACATATGTAATATCAAAAACATTCAAACCATAACATTCCACTCCCTAACTCGATCTGGAGTCCAAGGAGATCAATCGATGTCATTGGCATCCTCAAACGTCCAAAGTCTTGCACACTCAAGAAAACCATTCAATAACACATGTCGATATAAATATAACAAGATAACATATCATCAGATCCTAAACATCCCATAATCATAATCAAGATAGTCAATCATATAATGATCCGGATCACTTGCACGCAAGTGTCCTCAATGAATAAGTCCAATCAGGGGTGCTCAAGAGCAAGATGTTACAAAAACTTGTTATGAAATATCGACTAATGTGTTGATCTGACAAACTCAAGGGTTCTCAACACTGCATCAACAAATTTTCCTTCGACTAGACTCTAAAATGATAGTGCACAAGAAAATGTTCAAGAGGGTGACTCACAAGTATTCGTTCTTTTCATCACGATCCTGTCTCAACAGAATATACAGTCACCAAGACAACTCGACTGAACCAATGTAGTAATTGAAATTGTCTCATTTTTTTATTTTCATTCTTTCATTCTTTCAAATCACTCGACCAAGCGATCCTTTGTATTCAGGTAGTCCATTGCATTCATATAACTCAATATTCCTGTATCTTTTATTGCAGTTTCATTTTATACTCCACTATGGTACTTCTTGTCTTCATGTTGACATCAATGCCAACATGATATTTCCATAAATCTCCCCCTTTGGAATTGATAACACATTATAAAACAAAATTCTCCCCTAACAATGAGTAATTATTTTACCATTATTTTCTCCCCCTTTGACATCAATGTCAAGGCCTCTGATACCAGAATGAGGTTCATCACCAATTTTTTTGTTGCTCATCCTTTTTTCTTTTTCTTTTTTTTTTCAGTGAAACTTTTTCCATCCTCTATTTTTGAAAGCTCCCCCTGTCAACATTTCTCCCCCTATCATCATGACCTCTTTTTTATTATTGTAATAAGAATACTCCTAGCTTTTGCCTTATATGTTCAGATGCTTCTTTAGGCTGGTTTTAGTGAATATGTCTGCTATCCGTTCCTTTGAACCAACATACTCCAATATAACCTTTTTTTCACTAACTTGCTCTCTCAAGAAATGATACTTGATGGGATATGTTTGTTCTTTGCATGCATGACTGGATTCTTGGATATGTTGGTGGCACTTGTATTGTCACAATATATAGGCATCAGATGATTACATTCAATTTTAATATCCTCCAATGTTTGTATCATCCATAATATTTGAGTGCAACATTCAACAGCTGTAATATATTCGGCCTTTTCTATAGATAGTGAAATTGATGACTATTTTCTAATTGACCATGAGACTAGACATTCCCCTAAGAAAAATGTATTTCCACTAGTGCTCTTTTTTTCATCCACACTACTAGCCCAATCAGGATCTATATAGGAAATTAGTTCAAATCCTTTATTCCTTGGATACCATAAGCCAAATTCTGATGTTCCTTTAAGATATCTAAATATTCTCTTGAAAACCATCACATGTGATTCCTTGGGAGATGATTGAAATCTTTCCACCATTCCTATTGTTTGCATGATATCAGGTATCAATGTAGTCAAATTAAGTAGGCTCCCAACCATATATCTGTAGGGAGTTGAATCTAAAGAAGGTGACTCATATTCCTTGTTGAATTTGAGCTTGTTTTCATTGGAGTGCTAACATGTGCACTTTCATCCATTCCAAACTTGTTAAGTATCTCTTTCAAGTATTTGGACTGAGTAATAAACATTCTTTTTGGTAACTGAGTGATTTGAAGTCCAAGGAACAAATTTATCTCTCCAATCATAAACATTTCAAACTCTTTTGACATTTCTTAAGAAAATTTATGACTTGATTCATCATTGTTGCAGCCAAATATGATGTCATCCACATAGACCACTGTGACTAACAAACTGTCTTTTTCAATTCTAAAATAGATATTGTTGTTAGACATGCCTCTTTTGAATCCTTGTTGTAGCAGGTACTTATCCAGTCTTGCATACCATGCTCTGGATGTTTATTTAAGGCCGTAGAGTGCCTTCTTCAATCTATACACTTGTTCTTATTTTCCCAGTTTTTCAAATCCTTCTGGCTTCTCTGTGTAAACTTATTCTTTTAGGTATCCATTCAGAAATGTCAACTTTACATCCATCTAATAGACTTTAAAATTCTTAAAGCATGAGTATGCTAGAAATAATCCGGTGGATTCCATTCTTGCAAATGGAGAAAAGGTTTCTTCAAAGTCAATCCCTTGTACTTGTGCATACCCTTTGCACACCAATATTGCTTTATTTTTTGTAATTTGACCATCTTCATTAAATTTATTTTTAAAAATCACTTAGTCCCTACCACTTTTTTTATTTTTTGGTCTTGGGACAAGTTCCCAAGTCTGGTTTTTCTCTATTTGATCCAGCTCTTCATTCATGGAGTTGATCCAATATTCATCTTTACTAGACTCTGGAAATGTTTTGGGTTATATTAAGGATAGTAAGGCTTGTTCTGATTTGTACATTAGTTTTCTTCTTGTTTCAACTCCAACACTTTTATTACCAAGGATTAGACTTTCTGGATGATTTCTTTGTACTGTCCTTGATGGTGCTTTTGTATCTTGTCTTGGTGACTCTTCTTCTGTATTTTCTTGTTATTCTTCTTCTTCCTTTTCTTCTTCACGTTTTGAGTCTTTATCTTGTATATCTATAATTTCTTCATCATCAACATCTCTTATTCTTTCATTAATTTGTGGATTAACTTGAGATTTGATCCCTTTTGTTTTTAGATCATCCATTTTTACATTTTCACTTTCCACAATATTATGTAGCCTTAAATTATAACATTTGTAGGAATTTTTGGTGGATGAGTAACCACAAAATATGCTTGCATCAGTTTTGGAATCAAATTTTCCTAGGTTATCGTCATCTCTCTTTATGTAGCATTTTCTCCCCAAAACTTTGAAGTTCTTAATGATGTTGGACTTCCATACCATAACTCATATGGTGTTTTGTCAGTTAACTCTAAGCTTTCCTCTGTTAAGTATGTATACAGTTGTATACACTACTTCTATCCAATATATATCTGATAGCTTGGCTTCATTTAGCATAGTTTTGGATGCCTCTTGAACAATTCTATTTTTCTTTTCAGTGACTCCATTTTGCTAAGGAGTCCGTGGAGCATAAAAGTGTCTTTTGATTCCATGAGTTTCACAAAACTCATTGAATTTGTTGGAAGTAAATTCCCCTCCATTGTCTGACCCGAGACACTTGATTTTGATATCGGCCTCATTTTCAGACAGTTCTTTGAAAGCTTTAAATTTTTCAAAAGCTTCTGATTTTTATTTACACACCCAAGTCATTCTAGTATAGCCATCAATGAATAAAATAAAATAATATTCTCCTTGTATACTCTCTGTTATTTTTGGCCCATATAGGTTAGTATGAACAAGTTCTAATGGTTTTGAGGTAGAATACTCTTTCATCTTGAAACTTACTTTTGTTGGAAGTTCTTACAAACAAGATTTGAAGGTTTTATAATTTTCGACATACCTCTCACAGCTTCCTTGTTACTTACTTTTAGCAGATTATCAAAATTTGTGTGTCCCATTCTTCTATGCCATAACCAATTTTCATCTATTTGACTCATGCAACATTTTTCTCCTTTTTATGTATTTAAGATATAAACATCGCATAGTGTCCTTGTTGCAGTAGGTACTAATTTTCCAGAGTCTTATTTTCTAATCTCACATTTTTTAGAGTAAAAAATGAGAATGTGCCCTTGATCACATGTTTGGCTCACACTAAGGAGATTAGGTTTGAAATTTTCAACTAATAGGAAATTTTTTGCTTTAGTTCTCTCATTTCCTAGACTTACTATCCCCTTACCAAGTATTTTGGCAGAGACGTCATATGCAAATGTAACCTTTCCTTTCTTCTCCTTTTTCAGGATGAGGAATTTGTTTTGATCTCCTACAATATGTTTTGAACACCCACTATCGAAATGCCATTGAATTATTTTATCTTTGGCATACAATGCTACCTTACATTTTGTTTCCTTTTGTTTTTCTTTCCATATCTTCTTATGTTTTTCTTTTAGAAAATTTGAAGTATTTATCTTCATGGTAGATTCTAATAATTTGCAATTACTAGCTTTATGACCATAATTGTTACATTTGTAGCATTCGATGTTGTAATCTAGTAGTAGAGAAAATGAATTGTAGTTTCTACTCCTTTGATTGCTACTAGACTTGTTGTTCCTATGGTCTGATATCCTTAAACACTTTTATACAAGTTCTTTTTATAATCTTTATCGTCTAATGCTTTATGCCCAAAATTATGACAAGAAAAATAGTAGCCAAGAATGAGTTGTTGATACCTTTTTGGAGGAGTTATTCTTGGAGTAGTATTTCTTCTGTAATCATTTCTTTTTGGATAGACTGCAGATATTTGTTGAGTAGAGTCATTTTTTATCTGGTTATTTTCTCTTTTAAAGGAGCTCTGAAGGGCAGTTGCACAAGTCTTTGGATTATTATCACTTTTTTGTATATCAAATTTTAATCCTTTATTAGTTTTCTTATGATCATAACCCAGTCCAACCTTATTACTTGATGGTGTTTGATTGTTAAGGATGTCATCCAATATTTTTTAACTACTTTCAAACTTTGAAAGTTTAGTTCCTTTTTCAAGTTTCCTTCTTAGAATAACTATTTCAGCCTCTAATTTTTCACAGTTTTGTTTCTTTTCATTAAGTCGTTTACTTAATATTTCTTCAATTCTTTTAGTTTCTTGTAGTTGAGTTTTTAAATCAACAATGATTTGTTATGTTTTCTTGATGCTTWTTAAACCTTCTTCTTCTCTTGATTTTTGTTCTTCCTTATAATATAATAGTTGTTATTTTAATGCTTTGTTCTTCCTTCTATATATTCTTAGTACTTTGAGGGCACTAATGAGTTCTCCTTCAAGATCAACTTCTGGAATTTATTCAKTTTCATAATTGTTATCTTCAATRATGTTATTTTGAGTATCTATGCCCATAAATAGAACCTTTGTATCATCATGTTCACTCATGTCAGATGAGCTACCGTCTTCTTTAGAATACAAGTTTTTATTTTTCTTATAGAATTTATTTTTGTATTGGGATTTATTCTTTTTATGTTCTTTCTGATTGTAAGMTTTTTCATCGTCACTATATTTTTCCTTGGGATAAGTACATTTGGAATCAAAATGTTCAATTTTTCCACAATTGAAGCATTTGAAAGGTAACTTCCCTTTGTGTTTACCAGATCCTTTCTTGAAGTTTTCTTCTTCCTCATCGGATTTGTATGAGTTGCTTTCATTTGATACATGTTCATGGTTTTTAGTTCCTTTTGAGACTTTGAAGGTTGTTTCAGCTTTTCAAGGTTTTTCTTGTCTTGTTCTCATTTCATAGGCTGTGATAATCCCATGTAGTTCATCCATTGTGAGTTTGTCAATATTCTCTCAATATTCCAAGGTATATGATTTGGGATCATATATCATTGGGAGTGATATTAGTACCTTTTGGACTACTATTTTGTCATATAATTCTTCCCCTAGTCCTCTAATTATGTTGACAAATTCATCTACTCTTAGAAGATATTATGCAATGTTTTCTTCTTCTTTCATCTTCAAGCTTTCAAACTGTCCTTTGTGCATTTAAAGCTTTGCTTGCTTGACTTTGGCATCTCCTTCATAGATGATTTGGAGTTTGTTCCAAATCTCTTTTTCTTATTTACAATGCATGACTTTGACAAATACATTATTTGCTAATCCAACTAGAATTTCATTTACAGCTCTTGAATTATCATTGTAGAGTTTCTTTGCAGTTGTGTCTGAAGGAGAATTTTATGGTACATCATAACCCTTTATCACAGATAGCTAGACATCACATCCTAGTGTCATTAGGTAACTTCTCATTCTTATACTCTAGAATTCATAGTTATCTCCTTTGAATAATGGAGCTTTGTTTGAGGACATCCCTTCTTGTTGATCCATTGTGGTTTCTTAGAATCTTCCTTCCAATGATTAGATTGTGATGAAGGAATCCACTCTGATACCAATTGTTGGAATATTTTTTAATACTGAGAGGGGGGTGAATCAATGTTATCATTTTTCAACAATTTAAAACCACTTAATTATTAATTTTATCAAATCAAAGCAAATGATCAACAAAAAGGTACAGTACATAGAATTTAAACATGGAAAACCAAACTTCACAAATGTTCTTCTTATTTTCAATAAATATTACATTTAATTTATGAGCTCCAACTCAAAGGAAACACCAATTCCATGTTTTACTAGCAAAAACTAGAAGGAGGATACAACCCCTTAGATTTTACCAGCATCGACTGGAGGGAAGCACCAACTCCCTAGTTTCTTCAGCTATAACTGGAAATATGTTACAACACCTTAGTTTACCAGCTTCGACTAGAAGAAGACTACAACCTCTGGGGGTTCAACCCACGGTAAAACCAAATAAATTTTACATATAACCATAACAGCCAACCACAGGGTGCCATGTGGCACCTCGACAACCAACCACAAACTGCCATGCGTCAATCGTTGATTGGTCCATGTGCTTGCCACCTGTCAAATGTCGTACTGCCCTGTCAGCCTGCCACGTGTCTGCCACTGTACCTGTGCTCCGTCACCTGCCACGTGTTGCCTCCAGGACCTACCACATGTCACCTCCAGGACCTACCACGTGTCATCTTCAGGAGCTACCACGTCAGCCTGTACGGACTGTACAGTCATTCTCCTTTTTTTTGCATGTTTGCCTTTTCAGACAGAACGTGATATCTTGCACATACGGAGCTCGTTTGACGAAGTAAATATACCGCCGGAATCAGGAAGACAAGACGGACGCAATGGCACTGGTTTCGTCACATTCTGAGCACTTTCATTTTTGAGCATTTTTAAGCCCTGTCAGGCTTCTGGATCCGATTTCAGATCACTACCTCTAGTTGCATTTCATTCCCACCCTTCTTTGTGTTAGTACATTCCCTGCATAATGCATAAACTTGTGACATGAAAATCACTTGACTTTTCTCATGTCTTTATTCTTGTCATCTTGAGAGGTAGAATATCCACTGGAAATCTTCTTGAACTTTTCCTTCTTTGTCTAGTTGGAAAGAGAAAGGTTCTATCATCATTCTTGTGCTAGCCTCCATTCAATTCTTCATCTTGAATTTCTTCCTGAACGAAGTAATCCCACAACCCTTTCCAATCATGGAGGTTCTCATGTGCCAAGATCCCTTTAATGAATGGTGTACAATACTTTTTGAATCCTTTTAGTGTCATCCTCACCAATTTTGAATCATTCATTGTCTCTCCAACTGCATCCAACTCATCTTGAACATGTCATATTCAGGTGAGATAGATTGTCACTGTGTCTGATCCTGTCATATTTGTGTCTCTGGTCTTCTCTCTCAATACTATTTTGCGATTCACATTTTTACTCTGAAATAAAATCTTCAGAGCCTCCAACATGTCCCTAGAAGTTTTCTTTCCCGATAAATGAGGGATAAAATGATGATTCAGTTCATCTAGAATTATGTGTCTGGATTTCACATCCTTCTGATTATGGATGACTAGTTGTGTCACAATTGTTGGAGGAGTGATTCGAGTATTAGTGAATTCCTATATCCCATTCTCCATCAACACCAACATGATTCTCTCCTTTCAACTACTGTAGTTGGAAACCCCATCCAGCCTATCCTCAAATTGCAATCCAGATTCCATCTCAAGATCTGATACAATAACCTTTTGTTGAAATTGCTAATTCACTAATTCACTCTAGTGCTAATTCACTAATTCACTAATGCTAATTAAATAATTTCCTTAAATAAAACTCAACTCACTAATAAAATCACTTTACTTTAATTAAAGTCAAGTCAAGGATAGAAGGATTTGGACGATTTCTACACATCTAGACACATATACCTGTGTAGAAATACTTGTC
>JASDQU010373234.1:24963-45680 GCA_032191745.1 Picea mariana
AAAACAAAACTAACGACTTAACAAACAACACAACACATTATATAACAAACAAGAAAACAATATATACAATAACTATATATTAATAAAACAATAAACAAAACAATCTATACAATACGTCTAACAACAAAACAACAATAATTATATTAACAAAATAATAAAAAACAACGAAATCAAAACGTCCCGGAATAAAATGATATATAACACATACAAGAATACATGAACAAAACAAGACCAAAAAAATTCAAAACGTCGATATATATATATATATATAAAATAATGAGCAATTTATAAAGCAAGTATGATGGTTTATTGCGAGGAACAAAACTCACATTTTATATATATATATATATGGAACAATAATAAAAAAAAATGCACATGTATCAACAATGTAACAAGTGAACGTAACTTGGGAAAAGTGCAACATTAAATAGAAGGAGCGACAACCATAAAACGTGAAAAGAAAATTAGACGGTTCACTGTATGAATGACATGACAAAGGTGCAATGAGATGGATGTAACAAAATGGGTGGATAAAATAGGGTTCACGAGGTAAGGTGTCGGGTGAGAGAAATGAAGGAAATCGTTGATGCAACGAACTTGAGAATTAATCTTAGAATTTGCAAAATAATGCAGAATTGAAGTTGCAAACAAATGGGCATAACACACAAATTAAAATAAAATCAATCTAAATTGGCAGTGAGGATGTTACCTAGATCGAGGGGCCCTTCCCCACATAGACAACGCTTGTGGCGAAGTTTAACTCAAACCAAAATGATACCGCACAAAATTGTAGCAATGATCAATTATTCATTTATTAAAAACAAGATTCCACCTCTCCTGTAATACACCAAAAACGTTTTCTATCTCAATGCATGAATGAATCTATCTTTTTAACAATGGAGACCATTTTTATGCACATGCACACCATGCCCCAAATCTCAACAAATTTGTTGGATGCATCAATCCCCTATTTTCATAAATAAGATGGACGGATCATGCCTTCTTTCTTGGATACAAATAAAGAAGTAGCTACAACCAACTAAGGATCTCACACTAATTTAATCAATCTGATAACTAAAACATCCTTTTAACGTCAAACCCAAGGCCACGTTATTAAATATGGGCGTTTGTATGTGGTGTTTTTAAATCTGGACGTATCACGAAATTTGTGCAATCATCAGTTGAAGAACCATCCATAATTCTCGAACCTTGCCTTATTTTGAAAAATTGTTTACGTAGTCTCAATTTTCCATGTTGGGAGGAAAACCCATGTCTTAAAATCTTCAGATTCAACCTCATTTGCACGAGAATCAAGGTGAACGAGAATAAAGGTGAAAGTTATTGTTTATAACTTTTGCAAATTTCGGGCTGAGTTGTTTCCCTTGAGCTGGAGGTCCACACGTGCGACCTGGGCATGTTTTGACACACATGACTACATGTCAACGTCACCGCGGAGAAAACCCACTTTCCCAATTTTTGACTAGAAACGTGCAAATATGTCGAACAATGATGGGTACCGTAATGGCAATAATGGTGTGAGAATATTGAACTACAATAATGGTATATGAATACTGATCATGCTAGTACAAGAATAACACTTCACAAACCGCCGTTAGTAAACCATGATATAATCATCTTTTAATCATTTAAAACATAGAAATTCGTGACATTGTTTCTTTGTGCTAGTGTTGGTTCTTGTGGAGCAACACCCTTCACAATTGAGTTTTATCCTATTGTTACAAAAAACTTGATTTTCTTTAAAACAAAGCAACAAAAATTATCATGAAAATGGAGGACAAACAAGAGATGGGCATTATGACAAAGTGATGGTGGTATGAGTGTGGAGAATGGTTTGTGAAATGACGGGGATGGTGGCCGTATGAACCTGGACACCTTTATACTCTGTATCTTACATTTATTTTAAGACCAAGATTTACTTGTGGTTCTTTGCTTGGATAGGCAACAATGACTTCATCCTCTTTTTCAGAACATTCAAATGACCTAGAAATGCTTTATGATGTACACATAGAAGACACTTATAGATGTTGCTTTATGTTTGTATTTGTATACCATAGATTTCCTTTTCATTGCTAGGTCTTATGATCAAAGTGTAGATTTTAGTATGGCCGGTGGAGTAGAAATGGAAGGTTTATTAAGTAGTTACGATGGTACTTTGTAAGTGGTGATAGTGCGTAGGGGAATGTGGAGTGGGTAATAGTGGTTATGCATCATGTTTTCCAAATTCTTAGTAAATTAAAGAGATTTATACCTGTTTTACCTCAAGTTACCTTTGCTTTGAATTCTGATGCACGTTGAAGTGGAAACTATGCAGAATAGGATGAAATATTTGTGTAACCATGATGTGGATTGCTGAAAGTTGAAGATGAGGCAGAGAAAGGTTGAGAACCACTAAAGATAACATAAGTTGATGAGAGTTGCAAAAAAAATGATGAGAGCTGAAGAGAACGAAAGTTGATCTGTTGGATCATGCTGAAGAAAAAAAATGGCTTAGATGACTGAAGACGCTAGAGATACTGAAGAGAGATTATGAAGACATGGACGGGATTTGAAGATCCCCCCCAAACCCAAGAGTTTGCATGTCCTCATGCAAACTGCTTAAGACTGAGTGTCAGTCTTTTATTAGAACATGCGGCTACAAGAAAACAAGTTGCTGCCAACTTTTGTTCATACCAATATGAGAGTTGCTAAGAACATAAATCTGAGAGATACTAATAAATTGTGGGCACAAAGTCCATGAATACTAAATCTGACCACATAGAGAGAAAATCATAAGACCCTATAATAAAAATATAAACTGATCATAACATGAAGTACATCTAATGCCACATTCATTTAAAAATTTCCAATACACATTTGATGACAATTAACATGAATGCACATAAATTTTCAGATTTTAACAGTTTTCAAAGATCACTTATGAATATTCCCCCTATGACTAATTGAGATAATTAAAGCATAACCCACACAAAATATTTATAATTAGCTTTTAGTATTTCTTTTCTATAGCCTATAACAAAGATTTTAATTTCCTTGCTTATACAAACTTCATCAAAAGATTGACAACACTTATGTTTAGAGAGCCCTGTATAAATTAGAGTAGGGATTTTGTTAAGGAAAATAAAAAAGTAACAACGGTCTCATCAAATGAAAACCTCATAGGAAACCAACCAACTTTTTCCAATCTCAAAAGATTTACAATCATTCAAGTAATAAAGATAAATTTTGTAGTTGAGTATATTAGGATTCTAAGATCATGGTCCCACTATTAAGATAATACGTCTTAAATATAGTAGAATTGGATGATAGGGTATTAAGGTCAACTTAGGGTTATTCTCAAGTGGTAGTTAGATGGAGTTCATCTAGCCCTGGCTCGAATCACTCATGCTTATTTCTGACAAAAATTCACAAGTAGTACTATACATAGGGACAAAATGGATTAGGTTTAGTCAATATAGGTGTCACAGGTCCGAACCCGCTGCCAGTAGGCATCTATATCCTCGATGAGGTAACCTTTTCAACCCATTTACTCTGAGATCTCTTGTCCCATTACTTCCTTTTTACAATTTGCATAAAAAATATAATTAGAGATGGTGGAGCAGTCGTCAGAAAGCCTTCCACAAGTGTGGGATGACACTATAAGTATTGAATTTTATATTACCCTCTCGAGGTAGAATTCCCCATTACTTATGAGCGTCCATAGCCCCGATGGGTTTTCCTAGTAGTACCATGGGCTGGGACCCACAACCAACATGCGTCTATATCCTTGACAGGTTGACCTCTTGCACCCATTTTCTATCAGAGGCTCTGGTCCCATGACTTCCACTCTTGAAGTTTATGATATATGTATATGTATTGGGTGGATGGAGGAGCTGCTCTCAAAAGCCCCTTAAAGGCATGGGATGGTACCAATTCAAGAGTAGAAATATTACCTTGCTATAGGTTGTCCTTATGTAAAGGGTACTTGATGAGTTTAGTCAATTTTGAAGTCATATCTATGGTCGAGCCCTTTTAATGTGTGGTGGATGAAGCCACTTGAGAATAACCTAAAAGTACCTCTAATCCCTAAGGCCATCTTCTTCACATAGAATTATGGTAGTGTTCACATGGGTAGAAACTTCATGCATTCTCTTGCTACTCTTTAATTAATATGCTCTATTGACCAACTTTGAGATTAGATTAGGTTGTACTAGCTGCCTATGGGCCTCATAATATAGAGTTTTAACTTTATGTAATCCCATAATATAATTAAAGATAGGGCTATAAGCTACTGCCATAATAAATAGTTTGAAATTTTGTATAAATAAGGGAGAAGAAATCCCTTAAAAAAATCTGAAAATGATTGGTTATAAAAATAAGTCTTGGGTTTGATATTTGAACTCTTTTCTTTTCAATTTTACCTTGTTAATAATTGTCTAAACTGTAAATTCCAACAAGGAAAATAGTTCGAAAAATAGTAGGGAAAACTAATAAAAGTCATAGAACAGTCTTCAAACAAACAACGTTTAGGGAAGTAATAGGAAAATAAATCGATTCAGTTGTTCCAAAACAATCTTAGGTACTAAAAGATCAAAATAAAAGAGAGTTTTGACAAGACAACATAACCAAAAGAAATACAATTACTTCCCTGAATAAGTCATGAATATGTTCTCCCAATTCAATTGAAAAAATAATACCTCCAGAACTCCAACAAATCATCATAGACTAATTTATTTAAAAAAACTTGGAGAAATATCTAACTATCAACCGAAAACATATTAAAAATTATGGGGGTGACAAACTCCCTTAAGATTAGTTTCTCAGCATGATAGTTCCAATTAAAAAAAAAAACAGTGTTGCACTATACTAAATTACTAACAACTATATGCAACATTTATTTTTATATCTACTATCCTACCTTACCTAAGAAAAGAACCCTTTTCAAGTATATGAATACTTCCAATGAAGCCATGTGTGCAACAAGATTGCCAACATACTCATATTCAGGTTTGAAAAATATACTTGGTGAAATACTCGAATATAAGAAACCAACTTCACTGATTGATATGATGCTAAGAGATGTTGAATGACGGAGGAGTATTGTGGTTTTGCAACTGTTTGAAGCTAAGCTTCGATGAGATACTTATCTCCTTGGTTCCTTCGTTCATTACCAACTATCTTCACGTCCTCCTTTGTCATGACATGCAAATCTTCTTGTCATTTGCTCTTTTGAATGCATGAGGGATTTGATGACAAACATGCCAAAAATTCTTTGACCTATGGCTCCAGTATCTGCTCTTCATTTGATATGGTCCATGACTCTTTAATATCCTCTGCGGATTGGCAAGGATTATCAAAGAAGGCTTCTGGGTGTTCTTCTTGATTTTTCTCATGGGTCCCTTGCTCTTCTCTAAATCCTTGAGATGTGAATACACTTCCGATCGCAACCAAAATTTGTTCCTCTTGGGATGGATATATGGTTCCAATGGCTATCAGTATATGAGAGATCTCTTGGAGTAACATTTCCTCTTCCGTTCCACAAACTCTTGAACACCCTTCTTGTGTTGGTTGATAGGTCTTGTATTGCACAAGGATTAGTATACATAGGGATCTTACAACTCCAAAAACTAATTAAAAGCTTAATTTTAAAACAAATGGATTAAAATTAATTACAGAATTAAAGCACACCATACTTGCATGAAAGGAACAATCAAGGATTTGGAGAAAACCACAACAGTTATCATGCATGTTCTTACCTCTCGTTTTACTGCTTCTCCTCCCCCGAGCTATGTAATTTAAAAACAACCTACCTACCTAGGCTTTAATCCTTTTTATCACCTCCCCGACAATGATGCCAAAAATGTTGGGTAAATTGTATGCAATAATTTATAAACATTAAATTATTGACCGAGAGTTCGTAAACTTAGAGATACAAGCACGAGAAATGCAGGATTAGAGCCTATTCTAACCTATGCTAACACTAATGCCGACAAGCACACTTCAAGATTGATTGAATGAAAGCAAGACAAGCTCAAATGAAAATTAACACCACAGGGTGTAGCTCAACATTGGATCTCAAGATCACGTCTCTTGAGTTAGATCCCGATCTTCAATGGGTTATTCCTGTAGTGGTTAGCTAAGCTACGGGTAAACCAAATTAAAGCGAACTAGATTAAAAGACGAGTAAGAAAATATGAAAGTAAATGCATAATTTACCCAAACTGACATTCAAATAAGTCAGTTGGATGAGGTTATTCAAGCCCTCATGTATGTGTGCTACTGACCTAAAGTGGAATTTACCAGTTTTAAGAGAAAATCTACAAAACTATTGGCTAATCTAAATCCCATGCACTCCCATTCACATCAAGCATGACAGACTTAAATGGTGTTATTGCACTTCTTGCATCCAGACAATATGTCTACGTACAAGGGAGTGACTCTAGCTAAGTCTAATCACCAATATTGACACATAATTGTGTGTGATGATGTGGCAAATATATTATTAACATATGAACCAAAATAAATCCATTATTGGGAATCAAACAAAGCTTCATCTAATAATAAGGAAAACACAACAATACAATCAAAACACTTTGAAGATTAGTCCTCAAGAAAAGATACAATTGGAAATGGAAGCGAAATCAATGTTGGTACGAATTAATTTTGTTTTATGTATGAGAATGAAATTGCTTCACGTGGACAATCCATTTAATGCTACACATATACTTGTGATGCTTAACCAAGTGCAATATATAATAATACGACCAAACAATACATTGATAACAATGATACGTAACAATATATATTTAACAAAACCATGAACTAATAATAACAATACACTCGAAGTAACACAATATACCATTAACAAAATAACAACAAATATAAAACACAACTAACAACTCAAACCGAATATTTATCACAAAACAATAATCATTATATATATATATTAACAAAACGATGAACTATAATGCATAGAACACAACACGTTATATAACAAACAAGAAGACAACAAAACAATATATACAATAACTAGATATTAATAAAAAAATAAACAAAACAATCTACACAACACGTTTAAGAACAAAACTGTTAAGGTTTAAGCTATTATTAGAGTTCTTTTCATTTCACTAGATAACAATAGCATAAGATAGGATCACTGAGAAATACACAATCACAAGAGACACATCATTTATCCTGGGAAACCCTCNTCCTTATTATAGATAGCCAATACAGTGCCAAGAGATAACTCAAACAAATACAGAAAGTCCTCTCCCAAGAATGCGCCTCTCTCTCTCTCTCTTCTCCAAATGCAGCTCCGAAACTTTCTCCTCAAATGAACAAGTGAGTGTATGTCTAAGTGAGGCGCTAGTCTCCTTATTTATACAATTCTGGTACGTATGGAAGTGTCTCTTCATTGGCAGGGGTGACTTCTCAATCTGGGTGGTTATAACCACCTTTAATATATTCTGGGGCCTCTTTAATATATTCTGGGGCCGACTTCTTATTCTGCCAATTACAACTATGTTTTGACCAATCCGCAAAAGGGGATTTGGTCTTTTACAATAGCCGACATGATCAATCCATAATGGGGATTGATCTAATGAATAATTCCACAATAATAATTAGAATACACTTTGCAGTTACATTATTTCAACACTCCCCCTTAACAAGAAGGGTATTCTTCAACAACATCAGGCAAGAGAGAGGACAACATCATCAACAACATCATGTGGGTGAGAGGACATCATCATCAATATCATCTTGGAACACTGACTGGCGTATCTATAAATCATAGAAAGTTTTTCTCATCGGCAACATCGTCATTCTCAAAGGAATGAAATCATCATCTGCATCAATATGGATTAGTATAAAACTAATACATCATCATCACAACACGAGGCTGGTCACATCATCACAGCACAAGGCTGGCTCATCATCACAGGACGAATCTGGCACACTACACAACAATTAAGCTGGAATCACAATGCTAGACTGGCTTTACGTCACAACCATCAAGCTGGAAGCACAATACTCGTCTTGCTTTTCGTCACAACAATCAAGCTGGAAGCGCAATACTGGACTGGCTTTACGTCATAGCTATCAAGCTGGAATCACAGTACTTATCTTGCTTTTCGTCACATCAATCAAGCTGGAAGCACAATACTCGTCTTTCTTTTCATCACAACAATCAAGCTGGAAGTACAATACTCATCTTGCTTTTTGTCACAGCTATAAAGCTGGAAGAAAGTTACTAGACTGGATTTATGTCACAATAATTAAGCGGGAAGCACAGTGCTAGACATATCTCAACACAACAACTAGACTTGCTTTACGTCACAACGGTTAGGCTGGAAGCACAATACTAAGCATATCTCAACACAACAACTAGACTTGCTTTACGTCACAACGGTTAGGCTGGAAGCATAGTACTAGGCATATATCAATATAACAACTAGACTTTCTTTACGTCACAATGGTTAAGTTTAAAGCACAGTACTAGGCACATCTCATAACAACTAGACTAGCTTTACATCACAACGGTGAGGCTGGAAGCGCAGTACTAGATATATCTCATCACAACAACTAGACTGGCTTTACGTCACAACGGTGAGGCTGGAAGTGCAGTACTAGATATATCTCATCACAACACTACTTCCCCTTTCGAGGAAGGTCCTTTCGGACTATACTAAGCTTATCTCGAAAGTGATCAAACTTTACACAAGATAGAGGCTTGGTCAACACATTGGCAACCTGTTCATCTGTGCTAACCTACTGGAGATTTATGGCTCCTCTCTGCACCATGTCATAGATGTAATGATATTAGATCTCTATGTGCTTCGACTTGTCATGGAATACATGATTCTCTGTCATCTTTATGCAGCTCTGGTTTTCACATAGGATCGTGGTTGCTTCTATCTCTAGGTCAAATAGACCGATCAACAACTTTCGAAGCCATATAGCTTCGCAGCTGGCAGAACACGTAGCAATGTATTCTTCTTCCGCTGTACTGAGAGCAATGCTGGATTGCTTCCTACTCTGCCATGAGATCATGGCTGATCCCAAACTGAAACAACATCCTGAAGTGCTCTTCCTATCAGAGACACTTCCAGCCCAATCTGAATCAGTGTATCCACTCAATGTGAAATCATGATCTCCATCATAACTGGGACCACAATCTAATGTACCTTTAAGGTACCTCATCACATGTTTTGCAACAACTAGGTGAACATGTTTGGGTTCTACTAGAAACTGACTCAAAGTGTTCACAACAAAACAAATATATGGTCTGGTGTTCGTCAGGTACATCAACGATCCAATGATCTGTCTGTACATCGTGGCTTCAATCAATTATGACGAAGTGTCGACCAATAGCTTTAGCTTCATTTCCATGGGTGTATTCATGGACTTGCACTCTAACATGTCAAATCTCTTCAGGATTTCGACTGCGTACTTCCCTTGGTTAAGGAAGATCCTCTCTGGACTCTGCCATACCTCAAAACCTAAGAAATAATGCATTAGGCCAAGGTCTTTCATCTCAAATTATGAGGCGAGCCTCTTCTTACATTCGGTGATGAAATTTTCTTCTCCAGTTAAGAATAAGTCATCCACATACAACAATAATATCACTGTCTCATCGTTCATAACCTTGAAGTAGAAGTTAGAATCTGCTTTACTCTTGGTAAAGCCCAAGCTCGCCAGAAAACCGTCTATCCTGCCATACCAAGCTCCAGGAGCTTGCTTCAATCCGTACAGATCCTTCTTCAACTTGCAGACATGAGTCTTCCGGTCTTCAACTTCAAATCCTTGAGGTTTCTCTATATACACTTCTTCTTCAATGACACCATTTAAGAAAGTTGTCTTTATGTCCATTTGGTGTAACTTCCACTTCATCTTAGCTGCAAGAGCTATGATGGTTCTGATCAAAGTGTATCTGGCGACAGGAGCAAATGTTTCTTCATAGTGAATGCCTTCCTTTTGAGAAAAGCCACGAGCGAAAAATCTTGCTTTATACTTCTCAATACTTCCATCAACAACATGTTTTATTTTGAAGAGCCATTTGGAAGATACCACATCCTTACTGTTTGGTCTGGGAACTATTTCCCATACATCGTTCTTTATTATGGATTGGTATTCCTCTGTCATGGTGTCTGCCCTTTCTTTCTTCTGAGTGGCTTCTTGAAAGTAGGTAGGCTCCTTCTCTAGGAGATCACACATCAAAGCCGTATAACTGGAGAATGGCTTTGGTCCCTTCACCTTTCTCGTGGTTCCTTCAGGAACACCATACTTCTCTCCATCTTGAATAAGCTCTCTTGCCCAAGCAGGCTTTCTCTTATGGGAGATCGTCATTTTAGGAGGTTCTTGAAATTCTACTATATCATGATCTTCTAGAATTTCCTCATCAGGAGAAGTTACGACTTCCCTTACTGGTTCTGCAACTCTGGGAACCTCCCTCACTGATTCTGCAACTTTGGGAGCTACATGTTCCTCTTCATATACTTCTTCAAGTTGACATCTTCTCGATTTCTTGAGCATTGCATCTTCATCAAAGGTCACATCCCTGCTGATCACAATGCGACGGTGACCTGGTATATAAATCCCGAAGGCCTTGGAGACCTCACAATATCCCACAGATATTCCCGTCTTTCTTGGAGGGTCTATCTTGTTTCTTTTCTCTTTCGGAATATGTATAAATACTGGGCAGCCAAATATTTTGAGATGGCTTACCTCTGGCTTCTTTCCGGTGAACATTTTTTCCGGGGTCTTGAGCCCAAGTGCACTATGGGACAATCGATTTTGCACATATACTGTCATTGCTGCTTCTTCCCATAAGCACATTGGAAGATCTTGATCATGGATCATGGTCTTCACTGCTTCCATTATCGTTCTGTTCTTTCTTTCTGCCACACCGTTTTGTTGAGGATTGTAGGGAGTGGTAAGCTCCCTCTTGATCCCGACATCTTTGCATAAGTTCACAAACTCTTTTGAGGTGTATTCTCTTCCATTATTTGACCTGAGTATCTTGATCTTTCTTTCGGAAAGATTCTCTATCAAGGCTTTGAATTCCTTGAATTTACTGAACACTTCATCTTTTGATTTCAAAAAGTACACCCAGGTCTTACGAGAATAATCATCAATAAAAGATACATAGTATACATACCCATTGATGGAGGATGATGACATTGGGTCACACACATCTGAATGAATGAGTTCTAGGACTCTTTCTGCTTTGCTGTCTCTCTTCAGAAAAGGGTTCTTGATGTTCTTCCCTTGTGCACATCCATTGCACACACCTTCATGGTCAACCTTGAGTTCTGGTAGACCTGTGACTACTTTTCATATGTATGGTAGTGCCTTGTAGTTGATGTGGGCTAATCTTCTATGCCAAACTTCACATGGATTCTCAATAGCGTGGGTCATGGCAACTTCTGAGTGACCCTTTAGCTTATACAAGCCACCTTCTTCTTTTCCAGTGATGATTGCTTCTTTTATGGTTTCTCCTTTAGTACGTTTCCTTATGCAACCTTCACTATAGCTTCCTCAGGGTTATTACCTGTGACCTGGAACAAGGTCAACAAAACGACAAGCAAGAATAATATCCTTTTGATAATATAAAACAATAGCACGAACAATCATCACAGTAGCTCCTTTAGAGCTATCACTTGTAACTTGTCTAAAGAAAAGATTAAAGGTAAGGAATACAATACGAAATGAGGTCAACATTCTCATAGTGTTGTGATCAAACATTCCTCCAGGGCAACCTAGAATTAACACAAGAGATTTCTCCTAGAACCCGTAGTCTTGTCCTTGAGTGTGCTGCTACTTTCCTTCCAAGTCTCCTTTACTCAAGATGAGAAGTGTTTTCTTCAACCTATCTTTTGTACTAAGACAATATGTTATCTTGAAAAAAGGTTGGGTTAGAGGATAGACTCTATGATCTCAACTTTTAATCCATCTAATACCTTGATTCAGATTTTGATCAAAGGTTAGAATGATGGTCATAGCTACAACATGCAACATAGATCAAAATAATGTCATAACAAATAGATGCATATTAGAATAATCACACCTGGATTGCATCATTCCTCTGAATGTGTTGGATCTTGAGATCCTTCTGGATCTATGGCAAGAGATCCCTTCTCCTGCAAATACCCTTTAAGGCTTAACCGTTTAAACATGTGTGAGTACATACCTCTGACGACATTTGCAGGTAGAGGCACCATCTGGTAGCAGCGGTAATGATCACCAACTCTTCAAGCGTGACTGCAACTGGTACTACGGCTACAACTGCAACTGATATTGCAAATGCAATTGATACTACAACTGGTTTTGAGACTACAACTGCAACTACAACTTAGGGTTTTATGAGGAAACCCTAATTTTTCAAACTTCAAATTTTGAAATTCTGATCCAGGGGATAGATGCACTGAGCTGAGGCGAGTAAGCTCGTGTAGTCAGATTTTTGAAAATCCAACTTTTACCCCCTCAAACTTGATCATCGGATTTCTGGACTGGTGCTTCTGGTTTTCTGGTACTTCTGGTACTCTGGTACTTCTAGTACTTTTGGTACTCTGGTTGTCTGGTACTTTTTGAAAACTAGGGTTTCACTTTCCGAGAGATCTAGCCACTGAAAAGTTGCGCCGAGGATGCCAAAGTTATCCTTGAGGAAGGGCACACTTTTCTAGATGGTTTTAGGGCTGAAATACTTCACCAACAAAAATCCCTAATTTGCATATACGACAACAGTGACATTTTTCACTTTCTCTTGTGAAAGATGCTCTCTTTAGCTTAGCTCTGATACCATGTTTAGGTTTAAGCTATTATTAGAGTTCTTTGCATTTCACTAGATAACAATAGCATAAGATGGGATCACTGAGAAATACACAATCACAAGAGACACATCATTTATCCTGGGAAACCCTCATGAGGGAGAAAACCCAACAAAACTTCCTTATTATAGATAGCCAATATAGTGCCAAGAGATAACTCAAACAAATACATAAAGTCCTCTCCCAAGAATGCGCCTCTCTCTCTTCTCCAACTGCAGCTCCGAAACTTGCTCCTCAAATGAACAAGTGAGTGTATGTCTAAGTGAGGCGCTAGCCTCCTTATTTATACAATTCTGGCATGTGTGGAAGTGTCTCTTCACTGGCAGGGCCAACTTCTCAATCTGGGTGGTTATAATCACCTTTAATATATTATGGGGCCGACTTCTTATTCTACCAATTACAATTATGTTTTGACCAATCCGCAAAAAGGGATTTGGTCTTTTACAATAGCCGACATGATAATCCGCAATGGGGATTGATCTAATGAATAATTCCACAATAATAATTAGAATACACTTTGCAGTTACATTATTTCAACAAAAACAATAATAACTATGTTAACAAAACAATAAATAACAACAAAATCAAAACATCATGGAATAAAATGATATATAACACATACAAGAATACACAAACACTACAATACAAAAGCAACACATCAACGCAATTCAAAATGTCTTGAACAAAATGACACACACACACCGGAACAATAATAAAAAAAATGCACATGTATCAACAATGTAACAAGTGAGCGTAACTTTGGAAAAGTGCAACGTTAAACATAAAGAGCAACAATCGTAAAACGTGAAGAGAAAATTAGATGGTTCACTGTATGAATGAGATGACAGAGGTGAAATGAGATGGATGTAACAAAACACGTGGATAAAATAGGGCTGGCAAGGTAAGGTGCCAGGTGAGAGAAATGATGAAAATCGTTGATGCAACGAACCTGAGAATTAATGTTTGAATTTGCAAAATAGTGCATAATTGAAATTACAAATAAATGGGCATTGTTATAGCGCAAGTTGTAGGTTGGGTAAAGCCCGACCCAACCACAAAGAAAGTGCTACAAATTGGGAATCCTACACCTAATGTCACCTTGATGTAGGTCCCGTACTTCAAGGGTGACTAGGTCACTCTAAGGAGGTGATCCCGGTGACCCTAGGGGGATTGAGACAGAGATGGAGAGAAATGGAAGTGAAGCCCCTAGAGGTCAAGAGAAATGGAAGTGAAGCCCCTAGAGGTCAAGTCTATTTGGAATGAAAAGTGGGATGCGATTCCTTGTAAGTCAAGTGATTGTTGCCCCTAAGGTATATTACTTCTCCGGATGATTGTACCTACCCAAGACACAAGAAAATCGAACTTACAATGATATATGTTAGTATGGATCAGCAAGTTAAGTTTGCTATCCCTAATTTGCAGCAATATATGGCAATTTTTTATCAACAAGTAAGACATTCAAATCAGCATGTAAAACATAAGATCATTCAACAATATTATCAATGAGTATGGCAATCAAGTATGCCTGAAAAATGACACTTTAAGGTTGAATAAAGAAAGCTGTTATAACATGTACTTTTTGGAGAAAATTGCAGCCTTATGGCTGTAGCATTCAATGGAATGCAGCAGCAAAATCAACCTAGGAAAAGTTCCAAGAACTAGCCCAAAAGGTGCGCCCTAGTTAGTAGACTAGGTGAGTGAAGTTAGAGAGCTAGTCTAGGGTTAGTTTAGGAGTTAAGAGAGTGTTGGTATCTAGGGTTATGCAACCCTAATGTCTGTAGGCTAAAATTTGTAACAACAATTAAAGTAATCGGGGAGAGGGGACGCCCTAGCAGGGGAATACTCCTCTTAATGAGGCAAACCAACTTCAAGCGGGAAACCTTTCAAAAGATCACAAATTGAGTTTCCCAAGGAAATAATTTTATCTCTCCAATGCAAAAAATGTATGACTAGTGCCTTTACTATTAGGTTAATGGAGTCAAATAAAGAAAGAGCTAGATAAGCTACCTCCTTGGGGGTGTAAGCCCTTTTAATTCCCAAGGCAAATTTCTCTAGCTAGGGTTTAAGCTAAGAGGGTGTATGCCCTTATACTTCTCTTAGCAAACCCTTGTTTAATTAATAATATGAAGCATAAAATGATGAATACTATGGTGGGGGTGAACTCCTTTATACTTCCCACCTAGCTCCTATCATAACAATCCTTGACTTGAAAATAATGATAGCATAAGAGTAAAAGACCAATACAAAAATCAAGAAAGATGCGAAGATAATCCACCATAAAAGCTAGAAAACATCCATCCAAGGCTAGTACCTCACTCCTCCATCAACCATTCATCAAGATAGCCATAAACAAGTGCGCAAGAGACAAATAGAGCCAAGTATAGCGAAAATTTCAGACCAATACTTCTCATAATGAGGGAGAGTTATGTTAAAATGAGATCTTATGATCTCTTATTTATACAAAATGTCACCAAGGTGACTTGCCCACAAATTAAGGGGTAAACCAAAAGATTAGGGGTCAACAACCCTAATATTTCCCCCTTAACAAAGTAATATTAAACAATTCATTTAAAATTCCACTTTTGCACAAATAAAACCCTAATTTACATGGACGCCACCCCTTTAGGGGACATTTTGGCACTAGGAGAAGATCGTTGGTGATGTAGGAGGGTAGTAAGGCTTCCCAAAGCCACATGTCAAGCATCCAAATGTCTTCCTTCATGGTCAAATCCTCAAACACCTCAAAAAGTCCAAGTGCCAATGCATATCATCTCACCACCATGCCCTAGCCCCCCAAACATGACGCCAAGCTTCAAAAAGAGAACGTTTTTCCCCTCCTGGGAAAATCGTTTTGCAAGTGAGGGATGGGCTATGTTGTCCAAGTCATCATCAAGTCTTTCCAAGTCTGACCTTTCTCATCCGGCATGCGAGCCCTTGACATGCAACTTGTGGGCTTGTAGCCCCATGGAAGCCCAAGCTAGGCTTGTTCTCCCAAAACTGTCCACGAACTATGTCCATAATACTGACTTGTACCTCATGGAGCAAGGCCCACTATCTTCCAGAAACTAGCTGGTGTGGTGGATGCCATCTGCAAATCTGTGACCATCTGTGGTGGTGAGTGGGTTTTCCGTCTGTGCAAAGGGTATTGTTGGTCATGTAGTCTTCTCTACACTCCATATCTACAACTTGAGGGCCTCGAGACATAATCTCCTTAGTTATCCGCAAAATGGGGATAACATGCATAACACACAAATTAAAATAAAATCAATTTAAATTGAACAGTGAGAAACCATGATGTTACCTGGATCGAGGGGCCCTTTCCCTCCTCGAGAACACTCCTAGTGAAGTTTAACTCAAACCAAAATGATAACACATGAAAACAAGCTTCCGCTCTCTGGTAATACACCAACAACTTTTTCTATCTCAATGCATGAATGAATGAATCTTTTTAACAGTGGAGACCATTTTTATACAAAGGCACACCATGCCCCAAATCTCAACAAATCTGTTGGATGCATCAATCCCCTATTTTCATAAATAAGATGGACGGAACATACCTTCTTTCTTGGATACAAATAAAGAAGTAGCTGCAACCAAGGAAGGATCTCACACTAATTTAATCAATATGATAAGTAAAACATCCTTTTCACGTCAAACCCAAGGCCACGTTATCAAATCTGGGCGTTTGTACGTGGTGTTTTCCAATCTGGACGTATCACAAAATTTGTGCAATCATCAGTTGAAGAACCATCCATAAATATTGAACCTTACCTTATTTTGAAATATTGTTCCTATGATGCTCAATTTGCCATTCTGGGAGAAAATCCCATGTCTTAGAATCTCCAGATTCAACCTTATTTGCACGAGAATCAAGGTGAAAGTTGACTTTTTAGAACTTTTGCAAATTTCAGGCTAAGTTTTTTTGCCTGAGCTAGAGGTCCACATGTGTGACATAGGCATGTTTTATTAGATGTGTTCACATGCCAACGTCGTTGCGAAGAAAACCCACGTTCCCAATTTGTGACTAGAAATACGTGAATATGCCAATAATGGTGTAGGAATGCTGAACTATAGTAATTGTACATGAATACTGATCATGCTAGTACAAGAATCACACATTACAAACCGTCGTTAGTAAACCATGATCTAATCATATTTTAATCACTAAAAACATAGAAAACGATGTATTAACCACACTAGATGTATAATCGTGAAGGACAACTTTTAATGAGGGTTTATGGTGTGTATTGATAACGAAATGAAGGGAATGGATTACAAATAATAGCTTTATTGGGTGGAGAAATATGGCAAAAATGGATCCCAATAGGGGGGATAGGCTCTAATGCTTCCTTCCTTCTCCTATTGTGTTGCCTTTGTAAATCCTTCAATCCTATCCCAAGTAGTTCTTAAGGGGGGATGTTAGGATATTTAGACACTTAGGAGTTAGTTACGATCAACTTGGTCTAATATGTCGTTAGGTTAAAAAATGGTTTCTTAGTGTGTTTCATTAGTAAGCATTTGTAGTTAGGTAATCTGATGGTCACGATATGTTCATGACATAGAGTAATCCGACGGTTCATATTCTCCTCTATCTTAACAACTACATTGATCTGTGTCTTAACACTCGATTGGTCCATGATCTCTATTTAAAGAGCATGGATGGTCATTTTCCAATGATCGATTGTGAGAAACTCTCTTGTAATTCTCTCTATAATATTTTTCTTTTGCATTAATAAATTGATCTAAGTGGCCACGTTGGCTAGGGCCGTTGATGTTCCTTGTAGGGGTTTTACCACGTCAAAACATCGGTGTGTTGATATTTGATTTGGTTGTGTGAGCGGTTACTGAAGGTGTTCATCCTCTGTTGGAATGCCTTTGTTGTTTAACAAGAGGAAACATAACACAACACTTACCTCAGGGCTAAATTATAAAACTAGGTAAGTGACTTCTTGCGTTGTTGTCTTAAGGTGTTGGGTGATCGTATAGTTGAAAATAATTTTTTCCCACATCTTGACAAAATGTACGGAGGAAGGGAAGACTGATGATGTTATTTTTTCCCTATTACAAGAACGATATATGTGCCATGTAAGAAAGAGGAAGCGTACAAGGAGAGAATTAGAAATGACAACTAAGCTAAGAAGTTATGAGATGGATGGTGTCTTGTTGGACCTGTGATCCGACGTGAACATCTTGTCGAAGAAATCATGGGAGTTGATGGGTAAACCAAAGTTGGTGTGGTCCCCAATTCAACTTAGGATTTCCAACCAATATAGAATTTATCCCATTTGCAGGATGGAACAATTGGAAGTGAACATTGATGTAATAAAAACTAAAGTAGACCTTGAAGTGATCAAGATTATGGATGAATCAGACCCCTATCCAACTCTACTTGGCATTGACTAGGCTTTCAATAACCTTGCCATACTAAATCTGAAGCAACGACAAATGCCCTTCGAGATATACACCTTGTCCATTATTGCGCCACTAGATCCAAATGAGGGTGAGAGATATAATGAACCCGTAATTGAAGATGTGCAGAGCTTGATCATTGAGAACATATATAATATCACATGATGCAAGGAAGACCACATGAATCCAACATTCGATGACAAACTGAGCTCGAGAAGTGTTTGTTCCTATGATATGGATTTGAAGGATGTAATGGGAAGATGGAAGAATAAGTTGTTTGAGATATCAATTACGAAATTCACATGAATCACCAAAGCATTGTGCTGGATCGGATTAGAGTTGTGCGACCTACCGAGATTTTATGGGATAGGCTTGATAGACACATTCCTAACACAAATGGAGGAGAGTATGCCTAAGACCCAGAGGATTTAGGCCATGGATAAAATAGTCAAATAAATGCGTATGCATTGATGGGTGATGCACCGCATAGATATACAGGAGTGGGCATAGGTAGTGGAGTGTATCAGAGTACGGTTCCAACCCATAATTGACTTTGAATTAATGATCTGGTACAAGGGTACCAAATATCCTTAGGAACATATTTGTTTCTATGGGCAGTGCTGGACAACCAAGAACATTCCTAGCACACACGAGGTTCATAGGTTCATCCATACAATGGATATGGTGCCTAGAAGTTGATATATCCAGGTGGAAATGAGAAGGAAAACAAGGCACTGACAGAAAATGAGCAATCATTTTTGTGCAATGTTCAAGTTTACGTTGGAGGTCCATGCATAGAGGAAGGTTTGTTAAGAATCAAGGATTTAATCTTTCATCGACAACCCAAAGACATTGTGCAGAAAATTGTCTGCGCATACCACAAGTCAATGACAAAATTGAAGCAGAACATAGTTACCAACTTAATGAGAACCCTCTAGAGTTATCATTTTTGTAGAGGTTGCATTTAGTGGCTAATTTTACCCCGTTTTGAAAGTGGTGCTACCGATAACACCTTTTTTTTCATGGTTAAAATTACCACCTTTTGCAACCAGGGCCTTCACATCGCTATAATGTTGTCGAAAAAATTCTTGAAATCAACCCTTGAACTGAAAAGTGATGCTAATGACAACACCATTTTTTTATTTCCAAGGTTAAAACTATATCTTCTTTGAAACCTTCGAGATTGACAACTGGTATCGTTGCAACCAAAACCTTAAAATCAATTCCTAAATTGAAAAGTGGTGCTCCTAGTAGCACTCATGTTTTTTTAGAGATAAAATTGCAACTTTTTTAAAATCGTGTCCTTGACAACCGATACAATTGGAAAGAAAATATTAAGATAGACCTCCAAATCGAAAAGAAGCGATATCAGTGGCATTCTTTTTGGATTGTCGACGTTTCAGATCCATATCAGGATCCATCCCCATGACAAGAATCCCTGGTTTAAAAATGATGAGAAGAGCTTATTATAAATACTTGAGGGAAAGGGAAACCTAAGGGTCGGCTGGATAGAACACTAGCATAATATTTTTTAAAATTCTTTAATTAAGTTTTAGGGTTTTATTTTTATTAAATTTTTTTATTAAGTTAAGTTTTATTTTTATTAAGAAAATTTCTATTTTAAATTTAAGTAATAGTTAAAAAATACCAGTAATAAAACTATATTTTAATGAGTTTTCAAAATAATAATTATTTTCTTAATGATTTAAGGTTTTTTATTAATAATTTTAAGTCTAAGTAATTAAGGCTTCTTGTTCTGAAGATGGATCTTGATATGGATCTGAAACCTCGACAATCTAATGACAACACTGTGGTTTTTCCGAACACTTCTAAAAACAATCCTCACCACATAAATCTCATCAATCAACATTTTATTTTTTATTTTTTATTTTTTTAAAATCACAAGATTTAAAAAATCATGACTAGAAATCCCAATATTGTTGAAAAAAAATAATGAAAAAAAAACACAAAAAAATGGAGAAACTTAGATTAGAAAAAAAAACCATAATATATATATTTTTTTAACGAGAACGGTTATATTGCATTAATCGACTTTCAGGAAACCCTGAATCAGAAAGTTACATATCTGAAGAAGGTTGGTGACCTCTAACAGTGCTGCCAACCTTCTTGTGAACGTCTTGGGAAACCCATCCCATTTGCTTCTTGAACTAATTCGAGAAACTGACAAAGATTGCATACATGAATAAATTCTCACAAATTGTGAGCATAGTAGAAGACAAAAGCAAAGCATTAACCCGAGGGGGATGAAAATTTCCCCTTAATGTAGGGGTCCAACTTTTTCTGAGATCCTAAAGAAATGTTGGAGGCCGCCTCCTTTTCTCTGCGTGCTTTATTAGTCTTTCGCCCTTTGGTAAGGGGTGGAGATGGAGCTGAATTGTCTTCCGGTTCAGAAGTTTCCACAGAGACTGAAACAACTAGGTCTGCATTGACAGAGGGTTCCGGAGCTGAAGCCTTTGCTGCCAT